>OMOT01089398.1:0-10930 GCA_900312575.1 Acanthochaenus luetkenii | reverse complement strand
CACACACACACACACACACACACACACACACACACACACACACACACACACACACACACACACACACACACACACACACACACACAGACTTGTGAGTGGCATACATACATGGGGGAAAATAGACACAAATACAGATTTAAGGGTAATTTGAGGGAAAACAATTTATATGCCTACATGCTATTTGTATATCCACGTTTCAGAGGGAACTGGTGATATTTTAGGCCTCCATGAACACACAGATCTAAGTCCGCTGGTACTATCAACCTTGATGGCAACCTGTTAAAAATATCTGCTTCAGCACCTATCTGTCATGTTTTTAATAGATGTCTGATCAGTGGAGTGAGTCTTAAATTATGGAAGGAAAGGAAGGTTATTCCGCTTCCCAAAGACACTAAATCTGCTTTCAATGGTCCCAACAATAGGCCTATCAGTTTATTGCCTGTAATTAGTAAATTATTGGAAAATATTGTGTTTGAGCAAATTCAAGCTTACTTTTCCACAAAGAGATTAACAACATTGCATACATGGCTGGGCATTCAACCTGCACTACCATGACACAGATATTATCTGATAGCTGGCTGACTGAGATGGACAGGTTAATGTTGGTGGGCACAGGAATGCTGGACTTCAGTGCCGCTTTTGATGTTATTGATCATGACCTTTTAATCAGTGAACTTAAGTGTTATGGTTTTAAGCCCTCAGCCATTCTGTGGTTGAATAATTATTTGTCTCCTAGGTCACAGAGAGTCTATTTGAATGGCACTCTGTCGAGTAGCAGGGGAGCTGCCCCTGGGGCCCCTTCTTTTTTCAATATTTACAAATGACCCCCCTTCTACAATCAGACAGGCTAGCTTGGCTTTGTACTGACGACTATTATGTTGCTTCCACATGTACAGATCTTAACCGTGTTCTTTTAAATGATCTTAACATCATACATAAGTGGATAAAGATGAACAAACTAGTGCTGAACATATTGTGGCACACTCGTGGGTGAAAAGAGTGTCCACTGGGTCGGAAATAACAAAGTCAATGTCCACACAGAGGAATATCGGAAACAGTGGTTTAATCACTGTTTCCGGGGTGTAACGGGTTAGTCTCTCACACAGTTCGGGGGTCAAGGCAGGAGAAGGGTTGTCAGACAAGCGGGGGTCGATAGCCAGGCGGGTTCTCAGACAGGCAAGGGTCCAGCACACAGTAGAGTTCTCGGTCCGGTCCGTCATACACTCTCTAGTCTCTACTCGATCTCGATCTCTCTCTCTCCGTCGCACTTCTCCTCCAACTCCTCCCATGGGTCACACACCCCTTCCTCTATTTCCTCTTCCCTTTTAAACCCTGCCGCTCTCTTTCCCCATTGGCCCTGCCCGATCCTCCTAATGGGCTCAGCTGTCTCCCATCTATCGCTGATTGGGGCGGACGGCCATCTCTGGGCTTTAGCGTCCACGTGGGGAACGACACGTACCGCCCCTCCTTTACCTCTCCTCTCCTAATCACCCTCCGTCTGCCACAATATCCATAATGCATAATGTTCTGATCTAAACATAGATTAGTATGTGATCCAAAACTCAATCTACAGATAGCAGGCCTACCTATAGTAAAGTCAAGAAAGTTAAGCTTCTGGGACTTTGGCTTGACAGCTCACTGTCTTGGTCAGATCACAGTGAAAAGATAGTCTCTAAGATGGGCAGAGCTGTTGCCACTAATAGTAAATGTGCACCATTTCTTCCACATGGTCTGGTCACCTGCTTCAATATGTGACATCAGAAAGCTGCAAGTGGCTCAAAACAAGGCAGCCAGACTTGTTCTGGGCTGCTCCCCTAAGTCCAATCTAGCTGATATGCATGCACTCATGGCCGACTGTTAAGATATTATCTACTAGTATCCTCTCATTCTTTAACAGTCATTTACACTCAGTCTCCCAAATGTATCTTTAATCAAATCATTTATAGTTCAGATACTCACACCCATTTCAAAAGAGGGGCCAGAAGGGCAGATGACACTACCTTGTCCAAAATCTAACAACTTGAAAAAAAAGGTTTATATACAGGGCTGCCATGTAATGGAATTGTCTACCCGGTCAGATTAGGTCTATAAAAAGAAAGGTGTGTTTTAAAAAGAAACTTAAATCCTCCCTTCACCTGTGTTGTCTAGATGTACATTTTAATTTGTATTGTTTAATGTCTTTTTTATTCTTTATTTATACAATTACTGTATGTGCACTTTATGTGGTCTTGGACCCCAGGAAGTCTAGCTGTTCATGGGGATCCTTAAAACAAACAAATTTAAGGGAGCTGTGTAACAGCTGTATAGGCCTTTAGTGGAGCGGATAGCCTCTTTGTTTAGCTCAATTGTGCACTTTGCAATAAAAGTGCAAACTTTGGCACAGAAGTACATTGACAAGTTGTGAAAATATATGTATATGGTGCCATTTTCAAAATGGCTGCTGTTTTGCATTGTTTTCAATTCAAACTGCCCATGTTAAACTTATTAGAGTTAGCTTTATTGTAGATACCTCTAATGAGATGTGCAATAGATTAACATCACTCTTAAGCCTTTAAACACTCCTGCCCCCCGAACACTTTTTTCCCCAAAATCTCAGCCGAATATCCTTTATTAAATTGGTAATAGCACATCTCTAACATTAGCTAGCTAGCTGAGTGAAGCATGCATGTTTTCCTCTTGTTTTAATGAACAATTAGCGGAACAGTTTGGGTGGCAGTAGCTCAGGAGGTAGAGTTCCCGCCCATCAACTGCAAGGTTGAAGGTTGAAATCCAGCTCCTCCCGGGAAAAATACATCTGTCATAATTGTCCTTGAGCAAGACCCCTAACCCCAAATTGCTCCCATTGAGCACCTTGCATGGCTGCCTCAGCCAATGGTATGATAAGTTGTTTTGGATAAAAGCATCTGCTAAATGGCGTGATGTAACAGTTAATCTCCATCGTTTCCAAGTAACAATAGTGGGCAATAGTAACTTCCGTGTTTATTTTACTTAGTCTTCTAATTAGGAAGACTGAGACCAACTGTTATTAATATGGCCCTTCGCTAGCTAGTTGAGACGGTTTACGTATTCAGTATATATATGGTGAGGGGATGAAGAAAAAGTACCTTTACCAATCATTGCAAACTAATTTAAAAAACCACCTGACTTTGAGACCTGTTACCCCCATTTTGGATTTTTGTTTTGTTTTCATCTATGGAGCAACTATTGAAGATATCTCGCCAATATTTGGAGTTACATCATGGCAAGGTAACTACACAACCCAAACCTCTACCAAACTTTTATGAGGCTTAAAGACTAACAGCATAAATTAAACAAGCACATCATCTGTGATAGGATGCGACCACTGCCGACCAGTGGGATGGCTTGTCGGGTTATACGTTTAAACCATTGCGTTAATTTTCATCTTGGACGTTATTCAGAAAACATATTTGGCGTACACATTAAGCTCTTGAAGTGGACGCTTAAGGAGGCCAGAGCAGAACAGTGTTACGTTCAACAAGAGGGACCCAAATGGAGGACTCAGACTCAAAATGTATAAGGAAAAGGATTAATTGGCAGGGTTTCCAGGAAATGAATGTGAAAAACTAAAAAAATCTAGTTAGGCGACGGCAGGGGTAGGAAGAGCCGGTGGCTGAAGAGGCAGGCAGAGCAGGAGTGAAGGATGGATGAGAGTGCGGCTGATGAAGCTAGCTTGGAAGCTAGTAACTGGGTGACTGGATCGTTGAACGGCAGACATACAGTGATCCTGTGAGAGGGAAGCAGGATTAGAGACAAACTCAAACATCAGCGAGGAAAACTTGAGAATCTCTGGTTTTAGAGGCCTGAGATGTGATCTACTACTGAGTCTGAAACAATGATCTGGTGATGAGTGACTGAATAACTGGGGTTGATATACTGCAGAGTAGATGAATAGCAGGTGTGCAGCAGGTGTGCAGCAGGTGAGTAGGCTGGCGCGTTAGAAGTGTCACTCACACAGAGACAAACAGGGAGCACAGGAGACAAGGGATAACGCAAGGACTAAGTCCCGGCCGTGGATGAGAGAGGGATCTAAGATGAGGCGGCATGGGATCCAGGTGAGCTCCTCTGCCCATATCCCTCCCAATCTACGAGGTATTGGTACCCCCAGCCTCGGTGGCACACGTAGCCAACGGATGGTGTAAGCCGGGTGGCCATTCTTGATCCGGGCGGGTGGAACGGCTGGAGGGCATAATGGACTGACAGATATCGGTTTTGACTGGGAGACATGAAAGGTTGGGATGAATCCTCATCGACCTGGGTAACTTCAGTTTAACAGTGGGAGTCATCATGCTTTCAATCTCGTAGGGACCATTGAAGCAGGGTGATTGTTTCCTAGAGTCAGTCTTTAACGGAATGTCCTTTGAGGAAAGCCAAACTTTCTGACCAGGTTGATAGTTGGGTGCAGGGGTCCGGTGGCAGTCAGCGAGGTGCCGGTTGCAGTCAGCGGTGCACAGCATCCTTCCAGATCTTGCGGCACCAGCGGAGATGGACCTGGACTGATGGTACCGCAATATCATCCATCTGAGCGGGAAACAAAGGGTGTTGATATCCCAAGAAAACCTCAAGAGGTGACATACCAGTAGCTGCGCTGGAAAAGGTGTTTTGAGTGTACTCAATCCAAGTTAGTTGGGAGCTCCAAAAAGAGGGGTTTCTGGCGGCGACACAGCAGAGCCTCCAGGTCCATACTCGCCTGCCCACTTTCGATGATGTACCCCAAAAAGCTGACAGAGCTAACGTGGAACTCACTTCTCCGTTTTCACGAACAGTTTGTTTGCCAGAAGTCTTTGTAGTACTTCCTAGACACGTGGAACATGTTTGATTTGATATTCAGTTAGAAAAAACACATGACGTGCATCTCAAGCACAATGTCAAGGATAGGCAGTTTAGCTCACCCTGTACTAGCACCCTCACATTTACTGGTGAGCCTCTTTTGGCCGAATAGAGCAGGTGGCAAGGAAATGGCAGTTTTGGCCGCAGTACAGGCACTCACCCACCTTCATTCTTCTGACACGTTCCATGGGAGAAAAGCGAGCCCGGCCCAGCTGCATGGGCTCTTTTCCCAGAGGGACAGAGGACACAGAACTGGCAACTGCTCGGGTGACCGGAGAGCCTGGGGCTAGTTCTCGCGAGAGGTGGAGATGGGTAGTGAGGAATGGACAAAGATGGTGGCCGGGCCGGTTAACTCTCCCTACAGCCCTCACGGAGGTGACTAACTTATCTTGCTGGCCAGGGAGATAAGAGTCTAGGTTTTTGGTGTCATACCTAGAGGCTAGCTTGGGCAACTTCCAAATACACTTAAGCTGGAAAGGGGTATTTTTGTGTCCTTGAGCTAAATCATTCTAAATATGCACCAACTCAAATGTAAAAAAGGTTCCATATGAGGGCAAGCCTTCAGGATAATAAAAACATAACATGGGGCCTCAAGTGAATTTTATACATTTGAAACAGTTCATTTTGGTGGAGGCATGTGATTTTGTCATGTCCCAAGTGTTACTCAACTTCAATGAGAATAATTAGAAATAGAATTACACCATTTTCATTTTCCCCCTCATTGTCATTTTCTTCACTAAATGTCATTTGTAGTGTTTATATAAATGTTGCACTTTCTATTAAAATATTGATCAATTTTCTGTACATCCTCAAAAATTGCTGTCCACCCTGTTACAACCACTTTAAGAAAATACATTTTCTGGAATTACATTACAAACAGGAAGTGCTGTCACTTAATTGCCAGGAAAACAACAGTGAACAAGGCAAGTATCTAGACAAGACAAATTCTCATCATTTGATGTTGTTAGTGTTATGTGGGAAAGCACAACATATCTACCCGGTTACAAGATAACATCAATAATTGATTAAATTTCACAAGATATATATTTGTTAGACAATGTAAATTCCTTTTCGAGTATCAGCCATTGTGCTAACTCAAGATGTCTACCCTGTTATCCATGTATACGCACCTGTTGTGTTTCAGGGAAGGGTGGCCCAGAACGCAGGACTCTGACTCAAGAGGGTAGAGTATAATACCAATAGGATTTATTGCAAGGGGTAGGCAGGTGGAGAATAATGTCCAGTGTCTTCGGGAAGGGAAGGTGGAATAATGAAGGTGGTGGCAGAACGGAGGGCGAGGACAGGGCATGAGCGTGGCTGGCTGGAGAGTAGTCGGTGTCGAGAGGTAGGAAGCAGTAGGACTGGAAATCGCTCTTTTATCAAAACTTTTGATAGTGGTTTTAAATTCTACAAAGAAATTGACTCTGTAGTAAAAGGCTCCTTTTTTAGTTGAGGCTCCTATCCAAATTAAAGCCCTACCTCTCTCCCAATGACCTCGAGAGGGTTATCCATGCCTTTATTTCATCCAGGTTGGACTATTGTAGTGGTCTGTATGTGGGTCTTGACAAGCTCTCCCTGCGACGTCTGCAGCTAGTGCAGAACGCTGCTGCGCGCCCCTTGACCGGCACAAAGAAGCGTCAGGATTGATTTTAAAATTCTGTTGTTTGTTTTTAAGGCATTGAATGGTCTGGCCCCTCAGTACCTAGCTGAACTTCTCCATGTTCATACCCCAGGTAGAGCACTGAGGTCATCAAATGAGGTACTTTTAGATGTCCCATGGTCTAGGCTAAAGACTAAAGGCAACCAAGCTTTTGCGGTGGCTTCCCCGAAGTTGTGGAATAGTCTGCCACTACAAATTCGGTCTGCCCAGACCCTAGAGATTTTTAAGTCAAAGCTGAAGACTCACTTGTTTTCACTGGCTTTTTGAGGCTCGTAAAGCCATACATCCCTGGTCCTGTTGTGACTATTTAGTTTATTTATTGTATTGCATTGATTTGTGCATTTTATACTGTATTTTGTATCTGTCTGCTTTGTACTGTAAAGCACTTTGGTGCAACTTCGGTTTGTTTTAAATGTGCTATATAAATAAAGTTGACCTTGACCTTGGAACTGGCAGACAAGTAGGCTGGCGAAGAGATGACAGAGTTGTGATCCTAGAACACAGGGAAAGGCATGAGACTTAGAGATAATCACTTTACACATGGAAGCATCTGGATTGACCTAGAACACGTAGTTGAGGTGACGATTTGGATGAAGGACCGGGGTTTATATACGTTAGGTGATGAGCTAGATGGCAGGTGTGTAGGTTGATCAGGTAATCAGGAAGCCGGGAGAGCAGGAGGAAGCCACGCCCACACACACACACAAACAAACAATTTTCAATAAATGTAAATTGTGCAATGAAAATATTGTACAATTGTTAGGTGTATGTCCATAACAGGATGGACATAACTTCTGGTTGATTCACTGAAACATATATTTATGAATACTGAGTGCCTGAGCTTTCTACAAAGCTAATATTTCCTTTTTGTGATAAAACATCAAATAAATGTAACATCTGCATTTCTATTTTTATGTTGCATGGTCTAAAAGGTACAGTTTAGTGAGAATGACCCAAAGATTAGATGAGGGGTGTTGAAGCAGCCTTGACTGCCAACAATGCTCAATATCATCATAGATGTACACTTAAGTATAACAACACAAAACTACAGAGAGCTGAAATGACAGTATGTATGACAGAGAGAGAGAGAATCTAGGCACTCTCAAAGGGATCAGATACAGCTCATGTTCAAGTAATGCAAGAGTTTTCATTGAAGAACAATATTTATTCTGTGATGAATTTGGGCATGTAGTTGACACTCCAAAGCAATTTAAAATAAGACCAATATTAAAACAACTCAACATTTGTGAATGCCATTACCAAAAAAACATCTGGTAACAAACAAAAGCAAAACAATGCTAATGATGTACAATTCAATGCTACAGAGCTCTGCTCTACTACATTTCAGATTGAAAGTAGAGTGCAATGGTGTGCAGTTCTTTTAAATGACACTAAACTTATTGCCCAACACAGTGCAGGTGACATGGTGGCCTTGGAGACCAAATACCAAAGTGCTTGGCAGGCTTGTACAACAAAGCAAGAAAAGTAAGACACCTTAATTCATCAAAGGATCCATCCAACATATCCCAGAAGGCCTCCTTCTTCAGTCAGAAGGCTTCCCTGACCACCGGTGTCCACCAGGATGTACGAGGGTTACCGCCCCTTGAGGTACCTAAGACCTTTAGACCACAGCTCACAGCTTCAGCAATGGAGGCTTTGAACACCAACCACTCTGGTTCCATGCCCCCAACCTCCATAGGGATGTCAGAGAAGCTCTGCCGGAGGTGAGAGTTGAAGGTCTCTTGGACAGGGGCTTCCTCCAGATGTTCCCATTTGACCCGCAATATACGTTTTGGCTTACCAGGTCTGTCCAGAGGCTTCCCCGGCCAGCCGACCCAACTCACCACCAGATGGTGATCAGTTGACAGCTCCGCCCCTCTCTTCACCCGAGTGTCCAATACATGTGGCCTCAGGTCAGATGATATGATAACAAAATCGATCATCGACCTTCGGCCTAGGGTGCTCTGGTACCATGTACACCTATGAGCATCCTTATGCATCCTTATAACTCTGTGGCAGCGATGTTAGATGTAGGCTACCAAAGGAGAAAATACACTAGCCAGGGCCTGTTCTACCCATGCCTCATCCTTGAGGACAACAGTGAACCTTGCTCAGCTTTAGTAACCAGAGAAGGTTCTTCAGCTTGCCCTCCATACTATTACAGTGCACAATGTGTTCACCTTGATACCAAAATTACAGACTCCTTTACATAACCATCAGTCTATTCCAGGCTCCAGCAGAGCAGTCAACCCTTCATTAAAGGTCCCATTCCCAGCTGTCCATAGTCCTTGTGTCTCTGACTTTTACAATCACATGTACACACAAGGGAAGAAGTGAGGCACCTTGCCTCTCTTAAGTTTGAAACCGGAGCCAACTAGATGAGGTTGCTATTATTAGTGTTTGTTCTTCAGTGAGGGTCACTTGAGGAGGTGTTGAGTATTGGAGCATGCCTCCATGTGTCCTTCTCTTGTCTTGTCCTTTCTCCTCACCATAATTCCGACAGGGGCATAGTCACTGAATGCTAGTTTTGCTCTCAGATCATAGTTCTCCTGAAAAAGAAGCAATGAACATGGCATAGAACAGAGGAATACAACAATAAAGGTATGTAGTTTTGAATTATGTGATTAAAAAAATGGATGGATGGATATATATATTTAAAAAATAGAATGGATATTATTGTTTATTATGTGAAATCTGTGCAATCTGATTGATAGTATTTGTAATTTTATCTTTTCATACTTTGTTCAAATATGTAAATCCTTGTTACTTGAGCTATGGCAGTTCTTGAAATTGGATGGCAAGGGAGAATAGAAGAAATTTGATTCACTGGGAAGATTTTGGGGGAATTAGCAGGGCATTTAATTACAGCCAGCTCTCTTTGCTAGGGAAATTATATTTTCCTTTATGCCTGTTGCTAACAATAAAGTTTTAATGTGGTAACATTCTAATGAGGCTGGCCATGACTATTTTTAAAAAAATGTATATGAACTTAGCTGATCTAGATATTTCACCTTGGCTATGATAATGTCACTTGTGTATATATATACACACAAATATTTACTTGAAATTAAGTGGAACTATTTTGTGTCAATATTTATTTCAGGTTTTTCAAAAAAAGAAACGAAAAGAGAAATCTCAGGAATGAGAAGTCATCTGTCCTTCAAGAGTCCCTCTTCAAAACAGGTGGGCCAATAAGAAAAATGCTGCACCATCCATCTTGTATACTGTATCCTTAGTGTTTGTTCAAATGTCTTTTCTATGAAAGAAATGTAAAAGGATCAAAATAAACTACAGCAAAAGGCTTTTTGCTTCTGCAGTGCATGCACCTGTGAATTTTGATCTTTTAGCATTTTCTGTATTTCTCACTATATACAGTAAGCACAAATGATCTGTTTGAATAAAATGTACTTACAAACAGCAAAGTGTAGGCATTGTCATTATTATGCCAACTAACTAAAATGGTTAAAATGATCTGTAGCTACCTCTCTCTTTCTTCCTCCCTCAGTTGCTTTACCTTCTGGACTGGAATAACTTTTCAAGCCTTAGCAGCAAAGTGACTGGCTACTTGGTAGGTACTTCCTAAATTAAACTTAATTTGCCTTTTGATATATCCAATTTTACAAATGTATTGCTTGATCTCAGGAGAAAGCATTTTCCAGCCTCTCTCCATAGTGGTGTTTATTATGAATTGATACCTTAGCATTAGGCAGCAAACAGATTTGCGGTGCTGTGAACGTCCATCATATTCAATATGTGTCTCGGATATGCAAAGAAACCAATTCCTAATTATTCTGTGTGTAGTATGGGAAATTACGACATGAAAAACGAACAGCAAAACATTCAAACAGGCACTCAATGGAATTGTTCTTTTGCTACAGTGATGTGTTCATTCATGGATTGACATAAGAAATAGATGCAGTATCTAGACTGAATCCAGCTTTTGCCACTACTTCCGTATTTCTGCAGCCATTCTCTGTGGCATGTTCCTGCCACACCAGTGCCATTTTGAGTATACAAGTCCAGAGCCCATAGTCAGCTCCACCATCATCATCATCATCTTCAACCGCTTATCCGAAGTCGGGTCGCGGAGGTAGCAGCTCCAGCAAGGGCCCCCAAACGTCCCTTTCCCTGGCCACATTCACCAGCTCTGACTGGGGGATCCCAAGGCGTTCCCAGGCCAGCGTGGAGATATAATCCCTCCACCTAGTCCTCGGTCTGCCCCGTGGTCTCCTCCCAGCTGGACGTGCCTGGAAAACCTCCCTAGGGAGGCGATCAGGTGGCATCCTTACAAGATGCCCGAACCACCTCAACTGGCTCCTTTCGACGCAAAGGAGCAGCGGCTCAACTCCGAGTCCCTCACAGATGACTGAGCTTCTCACCTTATCCCTAAGGGAGATGCCAGCCACCCTCCTGAGAAAACTC
>OMOT01089395.1:11930-26915 GCA_900312575.1 Acanthochaenus luetkenii | reverse complement strand
GGCTGGTTGTTTTGCAGGAAGCTCTTCAGAAGATCCGTCAGAAGAACACCATGCGTCGTGAGGTGACGGTGGAGCTCAGCAGCCAGGGGTTCTGGAAGACTGGTGTCCGCTCTGACGTCTGTCAGGTAACAGCCGACACCTGTCCACACACAATGACAAATGCACAAATGCAGATGCATGGATTTAGCACACACACAGGCTTAGAGATGTGCACACGACACACACGTAAAACACAAATGCACTTATGGATGGATCTACATACACTCACGCTGAGACATTCACACTCACACATGCATACATGCACTCAGACAGACACAGACCACTACCTGCGGCTTTTGACCTTTCCACACTTTGGGTACAGTAAACCAGGATTTAGCTCAACATGGACTAGATGTCATGTTGAACTCGAGGATCGGCAGCCTGACAATGGGATTTTCATAGTGGGAAAACTGTGTTCTTGGTTTCATACTAATAACATACAGTTTCATGAATGCATACATTTGTAGCATGAGTGGCCCCAAGGAGACTTGAAGCCCTAACCAACTAAAAGTGTCAGTGCCATGCTCTACCCATTGAAACATACAGAACTACATTTGTTCATTGATTATTTCTGTAATAATGAAAGTCCAAACTGGACTAATTAGCTTTATAAAAATTAAAAATAAATCTGTGTGTTCAAAGCTGTCTGCCTATTACTCAGAGAGAAAGTAATTGGTACCAGCATTTACTTCTCTGTGAACACATTCCCTGCCCCTCTGTTTTGCCCTCCATGCGGTGAGGAGAGCCTGCAGCTGATACTCGCACTCACATTTGAAGAACAATGGCAGAAAGGGCTAGCCTAGCAAGCCAGACCTCCCTCACAGCAAGGTCTGATCCATAATTGCCGCCCAATTATATTTGCCTCGAGTGGTAGAGTGCTACTGCTAATTGGTTTGAGAATAGTTTCAAATTCGAACTGTGGCATTCACTCGGCACAACATGTGTCACAGACGATGTATGTGTCTTGATTCAAAAAGTTGGCATTCGGAACAAAATCAACCTGTGTTACTGACACTCGTCGGCTACCCCAAGGTTGTTTCCCATGAAAGAGTGTCAAGGACCAGGCGGCACACTGGAGGCAGGGATGTGATTTATTTATTAATCTTTCGATTTATTTGTATTATTATTTAATACTGTTTTCCTGTTTTTCATGGTGTCAAAAACAGACTCAAACTCTCCACAAACTCTACATGTGCGCATGAGAAAAGAAGGGGAGGTGGTGCTAGATGACGGAGGTGGTGAATCTTAAACGGTGTACTTATTCATTCATCATCACTTAATACCGTACATTGATCAACATACTAAAGTATCATATAGTCAAGTCAGGGCATACAGGGATACTATACGACTGTCTGAATTCTGTTGTTAGTCTAGGAAACAGGTCATTTCATTTGCAAATTTGGAATGCTTTTATACGTGGAATAGTGTTGAAACTATATCGGTTATAATTTTTATAATCGATTAATCGTTTGTCGTCTATCAAGTCAAAATACCCTACATTTGTTGGTTACAGCTGTACAAATGCTAAGATTTGTTGCTCTGTTTCATATACTGTAATTATAAAAATGCTTTATTATAAACATAAAAACGTTAGAAATGTGTGGCTGCTGGTAAGTTGGTGAGTAAGCAGTTTTAGTATGTCACTTTGGGCTCTGGTGATGGGTATTAGTCATTATTTGTGACATTTTATAGACTAAATGATTAATCTGAAGAAAAAAAAGAAAATATTAATCAATAATGAAAATCGTTAGCCCTAACGTGGAATTTCTGAATAAGTGTATTCTAGTAATCTGTCTGTTATAGATTGGACTAAAGCACAATTGGCCTTTAGCCTTATGACAGCTCTATTGCTAAAGCTGCAGTGTACATTACAATAGACAAACCTTGATGTTCAGGCTATACAGTTCATTTGATTTAATCCCGTTAAATGAATGTGAATCTACAAATTAATTTAAATCTGGAAAACAAGGCAGGGTAGTCATTACAGTGGAGTTAACAAAATGATGATACAGTGAGTTAAAGCTCAATTAAAAAAACTGAGCTTGTAATATTTCAGCCAGGGCAACAGAAAAACTCCTAGACAGTGGCCAAAATCCTCAAGCTTTATCCCTGACGGTAAATTAGACATTTCCAACCTTTTAATTACCGGAGTATCACTCTAATAAGTCAGTCAGTCACACATACACACTCAGCCAGTCATCAGAACAGGTCAGGAGCTGTAGTCATGAGCGGGGCCTGGCTTTGTTAATTGGCTGCTTAACGAGGCCTGGGGAGTGTGTCACCATGGCCCCTGTGATGGCCCCAGGGCTACTTGGCAGCACCGGTTGTAGCCGCCGGGCCCCCGGCTCACCCTCCCCAGTAGCACTAATTAAAACATGCATGGCTCCCTCCTCTCTCATGTGGTGGCACAGGGTTAATGTGTGTACACCAGCCTCACTACAGTTTCTCAGCCACTCTGACTGCCTGACTTGATAAGCCTCCACTAATGATTTTGTAGATTGGCTCTGCAACAGGCTGTCGGACTCATTTGTTCACCACAGACTATTTTCTCTCTCTCTTTCGTTTCCACTTGCTAAGTCACACCGCCTCACTGTTCTGCTTGCTTGCTCACTTACGTACTCATACTCGTACTCACTCACCAACCCAGCCACGACTCTCTTTCTGTCTCTCTACCTGTCTCTCTTCCTCTCTTTTAACTTTTCTTTTACTTTGTTCTTCTCAGACTTAAAAAAAAGAAGAAAATATACGAGCGTCAGGGACATAGGAGGTTGTCAGTGTTTGTTCGAATGTGTTTGTGTCAACATGTTGAAATGGGCTTTGATTTGACTGTCCGTGTCCAAATGTGAATTTCCCTCTTCTCTGCTGGTCCCTCTCACAGTGCAGCAATTGGGTTTTTGATTATTTCGTCTCTCTGTTGCAGAGCACCACTTAATAAATAATGACTGGCTGATTGATTTTTCCCTCTCTGCTCCCTCTACCAACCCTCTCCCTTTCTCTTTTGCAATCTCTTCATCACACATTCTCTCAAAACACGCTCTCTCTCTTCTCTCTTTCTCCCCCTTTCCCATCTCTCCCCCCTCCGCTGCCCTGTTTGTATCTTCTTTCTTCCACAGCATGCCATGATGCTGCCTGTCCTCACCCACCATATCCGGTACCACCAGTGCCTGATGCACCTGGATAAGCTCATCGGCTACGTCTTCAAGGAGCGCTGCCTCCTTCAGGTAAGGCACAGGCATGACAACTACTTACAAAGCGATGTGACTCCACGCCCCAATCCAAGCTGCATTATTTAAAGGCTGGCATAGTTGATACCTGTAACAGCGGTGGATAAGGAGTCGTAAATCCCTCTGGTTATTTTAGGCAGGGCACAGGCTACAACTAGTGAGATAGCCAGATGAAAAAGATAAACATTTTGTGTATTAGCTTCTTGCGCACAGAGATCCGGGATGGGAGTGTTCGACTCATTATTGTGCCCATTCTGCCTCTGCGGGGATAGTTCAGGTAGAAACGGGGGGCTCAGGAGTCACCTAAGGTAACTCAAACATACCGGCCTGAGTCATATCTCTGCAGCAACCAGCCTGGGTCTGCTGTGAGTTGCCGTGACAGTAGTCAGGACAACAACAGCCTCCTCTGTAATGCCAGCTCTCCCCTGTCAGGTCTGCAGCCTCAAACTTTGTGCTCTCGGAGTAAGCCCCATGGCTGCCTCCAGCAATATTGAAGAGCTGTCATAACCTGATGCATTAGAAATCCATGTGTTGTAGCCTATACATAGTTAAAAAGGTGAAGGCTGCATTGAGATTCGCTCAAGGGTGTGTGTGTTTGTGTGCTGATCAGGGGTCGGACATTTTGGTGTTTGTGTAATGATGACATGTCATGAGAACTAAAAAGGAAACACTTTGACCTGCCGTGAGGCCAGCCCTCTGCTGACAAGTGATGGCCCTTTCACTGAGGTGATGCCTATTTGAGCTTGACACCTCCTGGGAAGATTATGATGGATTTGTCCCTCCCTCTCTACCGCCTTCAAAAAACAAACCAAAAAACAGGCGAAAAACGGTTTGATCATAACACTAAACGGCTTGCAGATGTGGACCACTGTGGTGTGTAGGGCTGTGCGATATGGATAAAATATTATATCACAATATGGGTAATTTAATATCACAATAACGATATATATATCACGATATAGTACGTTTTCTGTAAATTCTATGATAATTGTCTATTCAAAATAACCACATGCCTCTACAAATACAAAATTGGATTGTTTCACATTTCTCCCTTAACACAAAAATGGGAAATAAGACTAACAGAAAAAAGGTACATTTTCATTTGTGAACTTCCAACTAATCCAAACACTGCCAACTAAACCAGTCCACTAAAGATGACAAAAACATAGTGGATTATTCACAGCCCGGTATGACTGCGGTCAAGTGAGCCGTTTCTTGTGAAACCATGGTCCAGCCAGCCGGTCTCAATCAATCAATCAAGTTTTATCTATATAGCCCTTTTATACAAGCATGTCTCAAAGGGCTTTACATTGCTTCATATATACTACGTCATATACATACTACATATACATCATATACTATGTCATATACTGTACATACTACATCAGATACACTGCACACAAACGCATCTATGGGCAATTTAGAATCTTCAGTTCACCTGATCTGCACCTGGTCTTTGGACTGTGGGCGGCCGGAGGAAACCCACGCAAACACGGTGAGAACATGCAAACTCCACACAGAAAGGACCGGGGCGAAGATTCGAACCCACGACCTTCTTGCTGTGAGGCGACAGTGCTACCCACCGAGCCACTGTTACAGACGTCAATTCTCGACTAAGAGTCACTGTAAAATTCTGTGGCTTTTTTGCGACAATAGCGATAGAAACGATAGAGGAAAATATCTACTGATAGACATTTTTCTATCTTCCCACGATATACTGTATATCGTCATATCGAACAGTGTGGTATGTGTCTGTTCGTATTGTGTAATTTCAGCCACTGAGGTATTAAAGCATCATTAAAGTTTGTTAGATGTTTGTGTTGTGTAGTTACCTTGCCATGATGTAACTCCAAATATTGGCGAGATATCTTCAATAGTTGCTCCGGAAAGTAAAACTTCATAATCCAAGATAGGGTTTATTTATCTCCCCTTACACATACATGGCACGGAGAAACTGGTCTCAAAGTCACACTTTTAGCTCACAAACGAACGAGAACAAAGCGGATTTAGATGACGGTACATGACAGGAGAACTTACTTTTGGGTTCTTCATCTATTCGTTTGCACTGACTGCTCTGATACAGTGATATAAGCTGATGCACAGGACATTTTCCAGTCTTGTTTTTTCAGTGACAATATTTGGAGTTGACAAGTGTTTATTGGAGAGTTGTTTGTCTCCTCACAGAACTGATATGGCTCCTGGGAGGCTGTTCAAAGCCACCGGAAAGTGTTTAACTGATGATATGGACTGGCATAGTGTTGATTCTTGCACTCTCAGTTAAAAACGGTTTCTATGATCGTTAGACAGCACATATGCTGGCATTTTATAATTAATCACATTGTTGTATATGCAGTGCTTCTATGTACCTGTATGTATGTATGTATGTATGTATGTGATATATTATAAGTTATGTTTGCTAACGGTTCTGTTGCTAACATTAACTAGCAAGCCAAGTATTGTAACATTAGTATTGTGTGTAGTATGGTATATGATGATGTATGTATATGATGTAGTTCATATATGATGTATGTATGACATAGTATATGATGATGTATATGTAGTATGTAAGTCACTTTGGATAAAAGCATCTGCTAAATGCCTTAATGTAATTACTGTATTCTCTGTAGAAGAGATGAAAGTAGCTGATCAGCTAGAGAGCCAGAGAGCTGAGATCACATTGTAATTTACTTGTCATTAATTAGGTCTGTGTGTCATCGCCACAAATGTACTGTGGGTCTGTACAGAATTGGCGCTTGTTTTTAACTAGCTCTCTGCAATGTGAGTCAGTGAATCAAAGTTGCAATGAAAATGTATGTTGTAACACTATAATCTCTAACCACGCCTCATCCGTTTCATTTCGAGTCTCTGCACTCCGCACTTCCCCCTACCCTCCTCCAGTGGAGCACTGGCTCTTTCAAGCTCCTCTTCTGAGAGCCTGCCTGTTAAAGATTTAAAACTGGGGGGATGGAGATGCATGTGTTCTGGGTCGCAGAATGCTCCTCCCTCACCACCTCCACCATATTACCCCTCCTAATCCTATCAGATCCCTGTTGCGTCACCCCTTTCTTTACTTTCGACCCATGCTGACAGGATGAGAGGCATCACAGAGGACCTCAATAATTAAACTGTAGAAGTCCTCGGCCTCGGCTCTGATCTTGCCTGCTTTTGTTTATGTGCGTCCGTGTATGTGTTTGTGACTCGGTGTACAGAGTACAAGGGTATTTCTTTGTTTTGTTTTGTTATTCATGATGGCGCATGCATAGCCACGTGATGTAGGAGTCCATCTGTTTCAAGTGGTTTCATTCCATTCCCATTCTTTTTATCCCTGAATCCTGATTTACCTGTGTACTACATTAAATGATGCAGTACACACCACGGTAATGACATTGTTGATTACTTTGGAGCGGGCGTGCTGTCAGCCAAGCAGGCAGTTTGCCCATCAATTTCCCTGCATGCGGATGCAGAAGGAACGTCTCTTTCCAGTCAAGGCTGCCATTCTCTTCTGAGCGATCATGTTTATTCCCATTTAGCCAAAGGCTGTTGAGCAGCAGCTGAGGCAGTGATCACTAAATCCAAATCCCTCCGATACTTTATGCAGTCATTATGTTGACAGGACAGTTACAGACGTCAATTCTCGACTAAGAGTCACCGTAAAAGCCAATGCTGTTGTCGGTTGTTGTCCATAACTGAAGGACCTGCAGTGTTTACAGAATAACTGATGTATTTTGCTAGATACATTTCCTTTAGAATACCCAACTCTGTAGTTCAGTCTGTGTACTAGGTAGTCATTTGTGTCTGACAGCACAATGGGGGATTTGGATAGGAAGACGTTTTTTATTTTAAAAAAAAAAAAAAAAACTCAACACGGCACTGAGAATTGCTAGATTTCTGTTTGTGTCATGTCAAATAAGGTCGTTTTTGCCCCCTCAAAAAAAATATTGAATTGCTGTTGAATTTGTCGTTTATCTGTTCAAGGCTACAAAACTGAAGGCCTCTTGAGCAACTATAAATATTGAAACCTCTGATCATTTTACATATATATCTCATTGGAGCTTGAAATTGATGTGAAGTTGGCTGAAAGGAGACAAGCATTCTGAAAAGTAAGCCAAGTGGAGAAGAGTACAGTACTTCTTATTTATTTATTTTATCTTTTTTTTTTTAATGACATTAACATTCTCCTAATGTAAGATTGATAAAGGCTTGGCATATCTGAGTGAGCCCTATCTTTTCCCTTTTTCTTCCTTCAGCGAGTTAGAGATGTTCAGCCTAGGTCTCTTTCTAGGCACAGCAGTTTTATCCTCTTTTCAAACAAAACTGAATGCCGACTAATGCGTTTCCTTGAGGGTTGTTTTTCTTCCTTGATGAGCAATCGGAAACTGCTGCGAAAGATCCGCTCTTCAGACAAATATGGACGGGCAGACAAGACTGAAGAAAACAGAAGATTTTATAATAATTTTCTTTTTCTTTTTAAATACACGAGTAGTAAGAAGAAATTTCTTCTTTACTTTTTCTTAACTGCGTTCGAGAATTAGATCCAATGAGCCAAGGCGGTTGCTCTCTCTCCATGGTTTGCTTAAATACAGCCCTCTCTCCTCTAGGGCTGGGTATCGCCACTGATTTCACGAATCGATTCGATTCCGATTCACAAGGTCCCAATTCAATTTGATTTTCAATTCAATATCGATTTGGTTAGGGATATTTCACATACAATATACATTTTGCTTGGATTTTAAAGAGATTCTCAGAGAACTAATGCTGTAAATTGGAACCCTCTAACCTGGTGCATTAATAAAAAGTTTACATTAAGAATTGACCCCAAAGTAGTTACATTAATGTACTTTTTATTATTATTTAACATGACCAACACACTACAGCAGTGAGACAAACAACCATATATAAGTAAACCAACAATCAAAAATTAAAAAATGCTCTGAAATAAATAGTGCGACATCTTTTATTTTTTGTATTTCTTTTTGGAACATGTTGAAAAATGTGTTGAAAACCTCTAGACATTTTAACTGTAAAGTCCGTGAAACTAAAGCGCCTTCATGACTGCTTCCTCACTTCTTGGAGATTGTAAATTCACACTAATCCGGAGGAATCTGAAAATCCGTTTTGCCCTGTGGATACATTTGAAAACGCCGGTTGTGCGTACTAGCGTAGCTGGGGAACACAGAGAGTTTCGAAAATGTGGACCTATGATTGTCATCAAGACACATGAAAACTGGTACGTTTCCCACCTCCTAGTGGCCACCTATCTAGGAATTCCCGGTAGGAATCTGGGGGGTTTGCGGGAGCTCCCATACATAGAACTTACGTCGTCAGAAGCAACATTGCGGCGTGCGTTTGTTATAGTAAGATAAATATAACAAAACTTTATATAATGGGCTGTGTGTGTTTAAAATGTGCATCAGATTAGATTAGCTGAGTAAATACTGTATATTGCATCCACAGGAAAATACATATATTAAAAGATTGATCTCATGATTTTATGAATCGATATCAGATCATTCATTCATGTTTTTTTCAACCTAGCCCCTTCTATTCTTTTGGGTTAGCGCTGTTCCAACTTTATTGGACCGATTTGCTTTGACCAGTGTCACCATTTGTAATGAGGGGTCGGCAGTAGCTCAGTAGGTAGAGTCCCCGCCCAGCAACCTTAAGGTTGAAGGTTCGAGTCCAGCTCCTCCTGGGGAAAAAATCGGTTAGCAAGACACCTAACCCCAATTGCTCCCGTTGAGCAGGTTGGTGCCTTGCATGGCAGCCTCTGCCAATGGTGTATGAATGTGTGTGTGACTGTAAAAAGTGCTATATAAATACAGTCAATTTACCATCTACCTACATAGTCAAAAGAGGAAATGGAAGAGATGTGCCTCTTTTCACCTGGGGGTGGACCGTGTTGTTGAAGCATCTGAGTCACAGTCAATTTTGCTTTCGTTGCTCACTAGACCATTGCTCCTTTTTCCTAACTCCTTCATCCTCTCCTCCAGCTGGCCATGACTCATCCCAGCCACCATCTCAACTTCGGCATGAATCCCGACCACGCCCGCAACTCCCTTTCCAACTGCGGCATCCGCCAGCCCAAATACGGGGACAGGAAAGTTCACCATATGTACATGAGGAAGAAAGGTGGATCTCTAGTCGCTACTCTTTTTGCCTGTCTATCCCATTCTCTATCTCTCAGTTTTTTCTCACTCTCTAATGACCACTCTCTCTATCAATCTCCCCCCCTTGTTTTTTTTCTTCAGGAATCAACACATTGATTAACATCATGTCTCGTCTGGGCCAGGATGACCCCTCACCTTCCAGGTAGGTTGCCCGCGGGCCCATATCTGTTCCTGCTATCACTGACCACAGGCACAATGAAAGACGATGCTCTTGATTAATACACCTGCCAGGCCTGCTGACAAGAAAATTTACTTGAACTGTGAAAGGAAGGGATATCTCAGGGGAAATGAAATGAGCTAATTTTAAGGGCAACACCTACTTGTTATTGAATGTGAGCTACTGTTATTCTCAGAGCACTGATCTGGTGAGCAGTGAGTGTGAGTGTGTGTGTTTGCTTGGAGTCTTTCTTTCTCTTACCTCCTCAACTCTTCACATCTCCACCTTTCTTCCTATCTCCTTTCCACCTCCTGTTTCCTTCCCACCCCCAGGATCAATCACAATGAGAGACTGGAGTTCCTGGGTGATGCCGTCGTCGAGTTCCTCACCAGGTGAGAAAACGCTCGCGCATCTTTGATAGACACAGCCACTAATTTAAGCCGACGTCAACACCATCAGCCTCTTCTCTTTTTCCTCACCCTTCTTCTCTCACTCTTTCTCTCTCTCTCCTTGTCATTGTCTATATCTATCTATATCACAACCCCCCTCCTCTCTGCACCTTCCCCCAATTCAAGAGAGTGATTCACTGGTAATTGGAACTGGGATGTTTTGTAGTTTTTTCTTCCTACCCTTTTTAATGGCCTGAAATTCACCATGACAACTCACCATTAGCTGTCTGGAATGCTGACTGTGTTATTGACTCCCAGATGAGTGTGGACCGTGCTGCCCAGCGCTAATTATATGTAGCTATTATTAATCTCACACACACCACCTACCTAGCTAGCTGCCCGCCTACCTACCACTTCCTCTTCGTCTGAGTGAATATTATGACGGGAAGAAAAGGCAAGGGCTGTCTCTTTAGTAGCCACATGGGTGTAATGCACATGGACTCAAGCACTCGCAATCACACACAGACACAGATAGCCAAAAGAAGGACAGCATTTTTATCTGACATTCATTTTTCTATTAGCATACAGTAACTTCTCTCACCAACACTCCTTACCCTTGTTGGCACTTCCACAACACTGAATAGTGAAGAGCAGGATTGGACCTTTAATTGGAAGTGAAACTGGGCTACACAGGCGACTGCTTCAATTCCTTATGGAGCAGAAACGAGTGTTACAAAGAAGATGGCTTGCTTCCGTTTCTCTTTCCCTCTCTCCCTGTGTTCCTCCTTTGATTGTTGGCGTCTGACGGTACATGCCCAGCCCATGCTCTGGCCCTCTGAATAATTTATCAGCCTCTTGTCCAGTTAAATGGGTACAGCAGATCGAGACAGCTAGTGCAAGTAGGCATCACTTCACTTTTGGGATTTCAGAACCAAAAAGAACCACAGCTGTAGAGCATGAAAGGAAAAGCACAGAAAGAGCTGATATGAGACGAGTTTCAGATATACCGGCAAGTACTGCAGTTTTCACGTTCACTTAATGAACTTTTGATGTACCACATGGTTGGCACAGTCAAGACATTTTGCTTTGCCATACAACTGTTCTTCATATTGCTGTCGAGCAATGTTAGTCCATTCCTGTTTAATGAGCAAATTGGCACATACAAATGTACACTACATACAAACTTGCATATCCAGGAATTCAGTGTTTCTTGTAACAAGCATTTCTTAGAAGGACAAAATGAGCAAACACAGAACTATGCAAGTACAACACACAAATTGCTCTGCTAGTACCTGAAGAATGCTATGCAACCCAGTCAGACAGTCTCCATGACTGACGCTTTCACAAAACACCAAGTGTCCCTAGTCTAATTATTTTCCATTACACTAAGTGGTATTTATTAATTCCAAGTGCTTTGTTTTTGCACTAAGATCACAATGCCCTGAAAAATAGACCCCTCGTGAATTTGGAAAACAGAACACCACCTGCTTTCCTCTATTTGCATTGATTAGAAATGACTGAATTAAATGGCCTGTTTTAATTCAAATGAAATCAAATGACACGCTGTGGTTAGGGAGACGCTGGACCGTAATGAAAATGGAACCTGCTCGCCTGGAACCCAGCTGTGTGACTACTGAAGCGTCCGCGGCTATTTCTGGGTTCCAACTCAGTCCTGGAAAGGCTGGAAATCTATGGAAAATGAATTTGATGGTCTTGAAAAGTTTGGTAAATACAGTATGAGAAATAATGAGAGAAAAGCTGTTGTTTAGTAATGATACTCATCTGACTACACATTGTATGTAGTTGTAGACTCACTGTTTCTTCACACATTCAGATTTTTGTTGTTAAGAATAACCTTCAGCAATTTTGTGATGCAACAAATTGTCGGTTGTATTTCTAAAAAAAACTAAGTTCCAAACAAAGTACAGTATGTAATATTCAAATGGTAAATGTGTAGGAACCCTGCCATCTTGAATCCAGCAGCTTGTTCTCTAGTCATTCTTGTCTGCATTTTGTTTCATTGTGTCCACAGTGTCCACCTGTATTACCTGTTTCCCATGTTAGAGGAGGGCGGCCTGGCCACCTACAGAACAGCCATCGTACAGAACCAGCACCTAGCAATGCTGGCCAAGGTAAACCCAACTCTTAACATGTCTTCCCTCCACAGGTCAAAACAGTGAAAGGTCTCCGAACTGACAGGAGAACATGGTGGAGACAGCGTTATTGCTTTCTGTCTTGCTGTTATGACTTTGCTTCCTTCTAAGGGGGCACTGGGGAAAATAGTAATTTTGTCTTGCTGCCATTTCTTCCCTTTTGTTGTTGTTGTTGTTGTTGTTGTTGTTGTTGTTGCCCCCTCAGGTTTGTAATTGGAGTTAAAATGTTGTTGTTTTGAATGTCTACACTGGTGCGGTTGGGGTCCTTGTGGGCCTCTACAGGTCTTCCTGAAACTCTCCAGTTCCCGTTATCGCCAGTTTTTATCGCTTTCCCCTTCGCTTTCCCCCTCCTCTCTCTCACTGGCAGCACTGTAGAGCCAAGCCACACTCACTGGCACGTTTGTAAAGAACACAACAATAATCGTCCCGTGATGTGGAGAAAGCAATTAAAAACTTCAATCTTTCATGTTGCTCCCCGCTGAATACAAAGATGCAGCCGCCCGAATCTGCATTAGTGCTGTGCAGCAGTTTGGCTTGTTTCAATTTGCCGCTCGCGGTAAAGTGAGTATGATGCAGTGTTCGACGTTGCCAAGTTGTTTACCAAGCTCCTAAAGCCGTCTGCTCAAGAACACTCGCAATTATCTCTCAAAAAATATCTTCAGCAAGCAACTGCACAAGCCGCCACTTCACTTCGAACACTTAAAAGTCAGGTTGAGTTCCCTCTGAGTTGGAGTATTTATGATTTGTGGTTTAATTTGTGTGTGCACGCGTGGGGGATACCATCAACAGATAGCAGCTATAGTTAAATTTCACCCTGACTGTTTTTGCCGGATGCTCTTCTGTGGTACACTGCCAATAAAGTTAAGTTGGGCTACTTTTGACTTGGCTCGGGAAAACAATAGGAGACCCACAGTGCACTCATCAGAACACTCATTTACATAAAATACAACTGACTAGCCATGTGGCATTTGTTGTTTATTAGTCGACTGAGCATGCATTTTTCTCTTAACAGTAGCATATATTCACACGCACACTGGCTAGTACAACCACAGTCTTCTACAGTTGGCCAGTTAGTAGCACCACTGGGGAAGTTGGGGCTTCAGTGCCTTGTTCAAGGGTATCTTGATGGTGGTTGTTGGGTGAATTGGGGGGGGGGGGTTTCATTCACTTTCCTCACAGATTTTCCCATCAGGTTTGTGGATTCAAACCATTGATCTTCCAGTCACAAACCCGCTTATCTAACATGTGAATAGTTTATGTGGAACTTCAGTGAAGGTCTATTGATATACAATGTATGCTATTATAAAACGTATTTGCCAGTGATGCAGCCTACTATTTTTCCTTTCAGAGAGAATGAAGGTCACCACTGGAATATTTCACAATTTATCATGGGATTATCTGGTGTGTGTGTGCGTGTTTGCGTGTGTGAGACAGTATTTTTGTTTGTGCATGTATGCGCACACGAGTGTGTGAACATTTGCCCCCCTGTGCCGGCTTTCTGCATAATGCCACAGCTGGACAACACATGGGCACATCTGTCAGTGTCATGACGTAGAACCTTTTCCCAACAAGGGCAGGCAATATGTTTAATTTCCCCTGAGTTTTTAGGCCTTTTCCAGGTTTTTACTTGTTTTCAATGGAGAACCTTTTAACACATGCAATACCAAAGACGCTATTACTTTTGGAGTGGCTATTACAGCAGTGCTGGTGGTGGCACACTGATATGAATGTGTTTGTCTTCTACAGAAACTGGAGCTAGATCGCTTCATGCTCTACGCCCACGGACCGGATCTGTGCCGGGAGTCGGACCTGCGACATGCCATGGCCAACTGCTTTGAGGCGCTCATCGGTGAGATTCCCACGTGACACAAGATTGAATCAGTGCTGATGGCTTTCGGATATATTTACATGTACCCAAAACAGATACCCTTTCACCGCTCACAAATAACACAAAAATTGGTTGGGGGTTAGCACCCTAGTTAACTGTTAACCATAGGGCGGTGCTGCTTTACTGGACTCTAAAACAGCACATAGTTGTTTTTATTGGTTAGTAATGGTTACAATGCTATGCATAAATACGTCTAATTTATGTGCATGTGCATTGAATGTAATGTTTTCGTAGATTTAAATTCAGGTTTGTGTGTGTGGGTTTAGCTGTGTAAATAGCTACAGTGGATCTCCCATTAGGCCCTTAAGCAGCTTTATTGACCCCAGGAGATGTGATTTGACCTCTGGCTGGAGGCATCCCTAGACGCATCTCTCTCCCTCACCCACACCAAACATGCAGACAAGCTAGCTATTCGGTGGAGTTCATTGGAGTTTGCGCGGTGATTAGGAACACACACACACACACAAATCTCTTGGTGGGGGTCTCCTTCTCTCTGTCCAACCTCTTGGGCAGTGCTAAGCTAAGCCTCAGTCCTGGAGAGCTGCAGAGTCGGCAGCTTCCCTCCGCTCCCCTGATGATAGATACGGAAAGTGGGTGGCTTTAAAGAGATCTTCTTCATCTCCCGCCCCTACACCAAAAACAGCTGTGCGAGAAGAGCGGCGGGAAAGTGCTGACTGGCATCGCGGCCCCCTTTCGGGCCCGGGGGCCCTGTACTTGTTACGAGTTCATTATCGGCGGAGACAGTCGTAATCTATTCGGTCCTGTGGCTGTCGCCGCCTCATTGCAGCATACATCTGAGCAAGAGTGGGGCCACGACACCAGACACATCTTTTCTTTCCCTCCCTCTTCCTCTTCCTTCTCTGTCCCGTTCTATCTGAAATTTCATTTTAGTAAAACTGATGAATAAACAGGGGAACCTCTGAGAGAACTGCTTTCAGAGAGCATCCTGTGGTGATGGGCTTTAGATG
>OMOT01089391.1:0-10945 GCA_900312575.1 Acanthochaenus luetkenii | reverse complement strand
ACTGCGAGTGCCTGAGTAGATCATTGAACACTAGTCTTCCTGTAACTCGCCGTCCACGTTTACAAAATTAATAACGGCATGAGTCTTGTAGTAATAATCCAAGCTACATAATGTTAGGACGTTTCCTTCTGTAAATCGGCAACTGTCACGGTGCTGTTAGGTCTTGGTCTATTATACCCTGAGCAAGCAGCTCGTGTACAGCTGAGAGAGAAAGGGTGGTTGACGACCAAAATCAACCAATTTTCCAGTTGGTTTGCAGAGGCAGGCAGTCCTGAAATTCAGAGTAATGGTCTTGCTACAATCTAGGCCTTTATAGCAATGAAAAGACGATTGGTTGCATTATTCTAATTGGCCTGTTAGATGAGTTCTATAATTCATTAGAATAAAAATTGCACATAACTTGTTTTAGTTTTACATAAAAACTGTATCAAGTCAGTGAAAATAACTGTTCACATTTTCTCTTTTGGGTTTCAGACCATACAGAAATGATTTTATTTTTTAATTCAGCATATTTGTTTTAGTGTAAAAGAAGGCACGATAGAAGCAAGCAACAGGGACTCTTCAGAATATTGTTAGTAGAATGTGACTCAGTAATGGTAGATTTGTCTTATTAGTGGGTAGTTGGGTGGTGGTAACAGTTTAAACATCAAACATGAAAAGGCTGTTGCCATCATGCAAGTGATGAAATTGGAGGGATGACGTGTCATGATATGTTGTTGTACTAGCTAGCTTACCGTGTGAGGACCGGCAGTGAAATGTTGCAGAAGCACGTTCTCTCTCATTATGTTCTCCCTCAAAATTACTACAGGACAGATATTTCCGATTTTTTATTGATTTGTTTAGGCCTATTCAAATAAAATATGCCATGGCAGGTGTTGGATGCTTTCAACAACCTAACTGTGATTTTTAAACGCACCCCTAATATGATGTATCATGTATTGTAGTAACACGTTTGTCAGGCCATGAGAGACTGCCTTGCATATTAATACTAATACTTCTCAGCTTAGTAGCACTTTTCTAAATAAGAGGAAATTGCTGCAATTTCCCTCAAATGCGACTGACTTGTTTTGTCATTTGTTTTTTTAAATAAAAATACAGTCATACAAAGCCTTGCCTATCTATCTTGCTAACTTAGTCTGAGCAAAAGGTTTACCCGGCTTAACAGCCTGAGACTAACAAGCATATATGAGGTGCTGTTGTTTCAGTGGGGAAGACGGTCCTCTTTTGATCCAAGCAATACTCTTACTCTCGGAGTCTGGGAGCTATTTACAGAGGAGATTTATCTCACCGATTCTCTGTGTAGAGCATCTCCTCTAGCCAGGGAGCTCAGGTAGAGAGGAGCTGTTCCAGACAGCTTCTCAGTGAATATGTGCAAGTTCCTCTCAAACATGGAGGAAAAAAAAAGAAGAATAAATCTATTAATAGTCTGCTGAGTGTCCTCTGTATGCTGGTGGATATGTGTAATGTTTTTTCAACTAGTTAAAGTGGGAGGAAAAAGTCAATTTATGAGCATATCCTTCCTACCTTCTCGTCATCGCTGCGGTAAAAATACCACGGGAGAAAACATCCCTTCATTATCTATTAACGGTGGACACAACAGTGTTTTCTTCCGCTCCGCTGTGACCACAAATAAAATCAAAAAGAGCGATGAGTGGAATTTTCCATTGGATTAGTCTTTGCTTTTTACCTCTCCGCTCCAAAGTGAATTACAACAGCCCTGAGCAGCATCTGGTAGGCCCTGAGAGACGCCCCGGGAACAGTAGAGGTCAAGGTGTGGGAGCAATGCTATAAGCAGGACTTGAAATTCTAACGTTGTTCATTCTCCCACAGGCTTACTCTATCATTCCCCTACTGTCTCTGTCGTTCACTATTTCCTGTTGTCTCTCTTTTTTAACACACTTTCATTTTATCTCTTTCTCTGTGCAGGTGTTGCGGTCAGCACTGTGATGCATCTAAGGTGGTTTTTCATGTTGAAATGTTCTCATTTACACACACACACACACATATATATAGATGCAGTACTTCTTGAAGATTGTTACGTAAATATCTATTCTGAGCTTTGCTCCAATAACTAATTTTGTGAAACAGGAAAAGCGTTCCACTTGTCTAGTGCTGGTGAGGATCACTATGTGTATGGACAGCATGTACAAACTTACTTTACCAGCCTCTAGACTGTGGCCATTGTGCAGGAAAGTAGTTACAAAGGATTAAAAGTCGGTATCAATTTCTGTTATATTAAACACAAAAATATGACTGTGCCATGAATAATTTTCTGAGGCTTCCAACAGGCCATTATATCCTATTACTAATCTGAATGTATAGTAATGTGCTATGTAAGAATTCATTCAAGTATGTTACGTATTAATTATTGATGCTCGTTGTAGTAAAAGCATGACATACTTTCCTTCATATGATATGATAGTTACTGACTTTTACATTGCTGAAAGGTGTTAAACATTACATTATATCATGCTACAACCTGCCTACCCTGTGTATTATACGTAATTGCCGTGGCTATTTTAAATGTGAGGGCAATGCCCTCAGAGACTAATGTCCATTTACCCATCATCTAAAGAATACTATTGCCAAGTCAAGTCAAGATTATTTATATAGCCCTTAATCACAGTTACAGTTTTAAAGGGCCAATGCTCACATTATGAAACAATAAATGAAAGCAATAAATGACACGCCCCAACCTCAATAAGAACAAGGAAAAGCTCCCACAAAAACCTCAGTAAGAAGACAAATATGTAAGAAGCTTTGGGATGGGCTTCACAGAGAGGGATCCCCCTTCCAGGACGCTCAGGCATGCAATGGGTGCCGAGAGTGGGGAAACAAAGATTCAATGTTAACATAAACAAAATACACAGAATAAACACAATAAAAACATATAGGTTTTAAGCCTGGATTTAAAAATATCAGTAGAATTTGCTGTGCGGCATGGCATGGTGGCTTGTTGGTTAGCACTGTCGTCTCACAGCAAGAATGAAAATTAATGCCAAATGTATGGATGATTTCACCAAGATATAGCATGTAGACAGAGTATCAATGGGCCCACAACAGATTCTTGTGGTACACCAAAGTCCACATTACAATACTCTGAGGTCATAGTGTTGTGGAATACACAATGCATTCTTTCTAATAGACACAACCTAAACCACAAATGCACTGATCTCCAAATACCAATGTAGTTTTCAAGAGCATCTGAGAGTGTTGACATGTTGTGGTTGTCCGTATCAAAAGCTGCGCTCAGGTTGAGTAGTAATAGCACTGAAACAGAATCAATAGCAAGCAAGAGATCATTTACCACTTTTGTGAGTGTGGTTTTGGTAGCATAAAAAGATCTAAAACCTGATGAAATGGTCCCAATAAATAGTTTTGGACAGATAATCAGTGTTTGCTGGCTACAATCCTTTTGAGTATTTTTGGAGAGAGAAAAACGGGAGGTTTGAGATTGGTCTATAGTTCAGAAGGACTCCTCGATCAAGGTTTCTTTTTTTGAGTAACGGCTTAATCATGGCTGTTTTAAAAGTGGAAGGCACAATGCCAGTAGATCTCGCCCCTGCCTACATCTCAGAAGAGGGCTGGCGACAGGGCCTTTTCCATTGCAGCTACCAGACTGTGGAATAGGCCTGGGAACATTAGGTCAGCCCAATCTGTCACAGTTTTTAAGACCTGTCATAAAACCTATTTTTACTCCCTTGCTTTTAATTGCAATTGATCTTTTTGTCACATTTGTTTCTATGCCTGTATGTATGCCTTCTATTGATTGTGTGTGTGTGTGTGTTTGTGTTTGCTCTTTTTGCTCATCTTCCCGTGGAATCTGTGTATTTATGTGAGATTTGCCATTTTTGGATTACATAGGCTGCACAGATTAAACATTACAGGGCACATTTCATTGCTGCTGCACAAGATATATGTCAAAATTCCTACAGGGCTGTACTTGACAACACACTAACATTTAGGCCCAAGCGGTAGGAGTGTTTTGACACACTGTATATCATGTGCAGCAGCAATGAAATGTGCCTTGTGCAGTGTCCAATTTAGTTAGTATTCTGTATGGCTGCTGCACAGTATATTACATGCAGCCTGTATAGTTGTGAAATGCCACACAGTATGATATTTTTCACGATTATTTAGACATAAAATATTAATATGTGTACTCACTTATTGGTTGTGATGATGAAATACAAATAAATTGGTATAATCTATATTTCTGAAATAAAACGGGATTAAGTTAAATAGCTGTGTCATGTTGGCCTTCTGTGAAATGCACCTCTACAAGAAGCACATAATCGCCGCCCAATTTTATCGAGATCATTATCTCAGAATTATTCAATATTTTCTCAGAATTACGAGAAAATCTATAATAAATTAGAAAAATACGGGCTTAATTTCCCCCCCCCAGGTGAATGCAATATGCTTCTGTACTTTATGACCTCAGATGTTTTCTAAAGTATCATACCTTGTCATGAAGCCCAGAATTCCTTCTTGAATCCCTTAAAGATTGTATTTTGCTCAACTGCACGAGGTATATACAGTACAAGTGCCACTTTGCTCTGCCACTGAACTGTTGCTCCATTCCATGAGGAACTGTTTGAAAATCCTGTTGTATGAATGCAGGATACAATGCACATATTAACAGTATTGATAGTGTTGTAATGTATATTGTCAGTGAAGTTCACTGCTACATACCATTTTCAGTACATACATAAAGCAGCATATACAACAACATGTAATTTGTTCACATTCAACAAGGAGGATGGTGGTTAGGTGAAGCATAATTTTCCCTCACTTTCCCTCTGACATTTACCATGAGATGCATTGCATATTTAGTCAGAGAGAGAGAGGATATTTAGACAAATATGTACAATCCTAAATGAGATAGCTTTGTACACTGACGATATTTTGTTATTCGTATGTAAGCCAAGTGTTTCTGCATTCGTACAACTTTTGTTTATTTTTGGATTATAACATTCATTTTGGAAAGTTGGTTGCCATGATATTCCCATAAGGTATTTTCAGAATTTCAACCAGCTTATCAGTAAATTCAGATGGAATAATAGGCAACCAACATTTAAACTTTAAAAGCAGCTCCTATTTCTAGAGTGAGTCTTTCTGTACCCAATTTAATATATTATCTCTGGGGATCTCAATTGAGATACACCTCAGAATGGATCTTGAATGATCTGGCTGTGAACCACTGTCGCCATCTGATTTGCCATTTATAGATACAAAGTCTACATCCTATATATCAAGGTAATTTCATAGTAAAAAGCACTTGAATTCCTTGTACAAAATTCATGAATTCTAGAGAGAGAGAGAATCCCACAAGTGACATTGCCTATATGAGACTAACCCATTATCCCCCCGAAGCAGTAAATAAATAGCTGTTTCTGGTAAATCGCTGTGTGGACATTGTTTCTGTCATCTCCGGTTACGTGGACACTCCACCCACGAGTGTGCCACAGCATACTGTGACAACCGTCTCTATACCGGGACTCCACCGGGCCGGAGATGACAAACAGGAAGCAACAATGTCCACAGCGGGGTTTTACGTTTTCACACACACCTTTATTACCTTTCTCTCAGGTACAGGCAGGGTTATATGCAGAGTCCAGAGTCACACGAGCATAGTCCCGAAGACAACATGAGCATAGTCCAGGAGAAACAGGTGTATCATCTGAGGGGGATTCACGGACCGCTCGTAATCCCCAGCTCTCGGTATCCTTTCCCTGTCTCTCTAAGTCCCACACACTGTGGGACCCGCACTTCTCTCTACCACACACTCTAGCTTCCTCACGGGGCACACTTCTCTCCTTATGCCTCTCTCACCTACTCTTTTTATAGGGCCCGCTCTCAGCCCCGATTGGCCCTGTGCTTCCCCTTTTAACTTTGCCCAGCTGCCTCTCGTTTTGCTGTGTAGGGGGATGGCTGTCCCTGGGCTCTAGCGCCCCTAAAGGCCTGCCCACACTGCTCCTCTCCACATAAACTCCCTCTGTCCGCCACAATATGTTCCCTTTAATGATAAAATGTATTGGATGATAATGATCAAGGCGACCCCCAAATCCTGCCCTGAACCAGAAACCTGACTGCTTAACCCTGACTTCACGCTCCCAAGATGCCACAATTATGTAACTGGTTCTCAGATTAGTTTTTTCTGTGCCAAAGATTGAAGTAATCAGAAACATAGTAATAATGATCATGGTAGTGACACCGCCACTTCAACCCTTCAACATCCTTAGCTTTGCAAGCCATCATTCCTAATTCCCAGCGCACCAGTTGCTCCCTCAGATCCAATACCTACCCCTCTCTTTAAAGCCTGTTCCCCTAACTTGTCTCAATTCATCTCCACACGCATCAACAAATCTTAACAGACAGGAGTGGTGCCTGCTGCCCGCTCCTGGGGAAATCTAACCTCGATCAGGACTCGCTCTCCACCTACACAGACCCATAACCAGCGCGCTGAAACATTTTTTGGGGGAAATTGTCCCTCCTACATTTTGGAAAATGTTTCAGCTCGCTGCTCCGGTCACATTTCTAAAAAAAAGAATCAACTCTATAAAACATTTCAGTGGGTATCGTCCCACGTGCAGCATCCATCCATCCATCCATCCCTCTATCCATCAATCCACAAATCCATCTATCCATCCATCCATCCATCATGCATAATCATAAATAAGAAGAAAAAAACTATTAGGGCCCACAATCAATTTTCCTAAAACTTAAAAATGGAATAGCCAAGACATTTATATGATGTCTATGAGTTTGGGCTATGAGACACCAGTTGGCTTGAGGAAGAACACATATCAGAGTGCCTCAAATCTTGTTATGCACAGGGACGTGTTTATTGGTGTCTCAGCCCAAAGATGACAAGAAATGTGTCTCTTTCTGAAAACCTTTTTCATCTCTGTTTCCTGAAAAGTGGGCCAACATCCAGTCCTCGGAAGGCATCATTTTGTAAGTGAAACAGCTCTTTCCAACTCTTGTTTACTCTTTGGCATAGCACAGTGTACACATAATAGTGGGATGCTTCACATTAGACAACACCTGTGTGCTTCCAACATCCAAATTCACTGATGTGGAAATTGTAGACAACAATATGAGACAATATGTTTACTTTTTAATTTTTTACCATTTCAGTCATTAGTTGTTTTGTTATCATTTGATTTAATGTGCATCTAATTTCCTTAGGGGGTATGAGTCATACAGTAGTGATTACATTTTTGTATTTCTGCATTGTTTTTCTTTGTAGGGGTGAAGGGAAGTTCAGTTTCGTTTTGTCAAACCGTTTTTATTCACAAGGATGGCAAAACGAGTAAATTCACCTTTTGAGGGATAAATTGAGTTCACACAGACACAAACACTCAATACAAACGGGCAATACTAGACAGTGATGGTGTAAAATACAATAATTACGTCAGTCAGCAAAACATAGTAAAGACAAGGCATCAAAAATAAAAAAAAGGAGGCACAAAACAGGCACTACCTTTTATTTTTGCTCAAAGATAATTGTGGGTAGAGGAAGCACAAGGGAAAGCAACAACAAAAACAATGCACGGTAGAGAGAGATCATCATAAACAGAGGATAAGCACAATTAGGACAAAAAAGGAAAGTTGTGTGGATAGGAAACAGGAAAACGGCTCTCAGCATACCTGTATTTGCTTAACTACCCTGGCTGCCAGTTCACTGAAATATCAACTTTAAGATTCTGCTCCTTACCATCAAATACCTCAAGGGTGGGTGGGTTCAAGCCCCCTTAACAGCAAGCATATACGCTGCTGAAGTGTCCTCGAGCAAGATACTAAACCCCTTTCGGCTTCACAGGGATTCTTCTGTAGCTGACCCAGCAGTCTTACCTTGCTGGAGGGATGGTAAGTTCCCCTACAGGGATAATTCAAGTATTACATTATTAGTGACCTAATCTCTATCCATGTCCCATCTCTGATTCTCCAGTCCAGTAAATCACCACTATTCTAAGTGCCCTTAACACAACTCCAAACACAGTGGCTGGCCTTCTGCTCAGTGGCACCTGGCCTCTGGTGCGCAACAAAACTGACCCATCATGCAATACTCTTAAAACTGCCCTTTTAACGCTGTTTTATCAGAAAACCTTCCAGGAGGCCTACTTTTAACATTTTTGTCTTTCTCTCTTTTTAAATATTATGTTAATCTGATATTATGTTATATATGTGATCTTATAAACTTGACATTTTTACTTCTTTTACTCTATTACATACTGTATATACTATAATCTAACATCTCATTTTTTAGTTTTCCTGTGAAGTGCTTCCAGATTTGCTCCTGCAAATGAAACGAGCCATTCATGTGGTATTTCTTGCCAACTGAGGGAGGCTCTAAGCCTCAGTGACACTGCCACTAAAGAACTTTGCTTACCTCCAATGGCAGTGGGAAGTTTCCACTCTTGACTCTTTGACACAGAACAAAATGATAACCAAAACAACTTTATCAGGCAGCTCCTCATAGATATTCATTCATCAAACAGAACAAGTCTAATTGGTCTTTTAAAGGGCAGTCACTGTTGGAGCGTGGAGAGCAAGCATTGATTTCTGCAATTTGGTAATTAAGCAAAGGCAAAACCTAAATGCTCCCATTTCAGAACATTTCAGAAAATGGAATTCAAATCAACTCCACAATCAATGTGCACTCTATTTCCATACAACCAAAAACAATCCCAGCTGCATACCCGTTATACCTTCCAACTGATTGTGATTCTTATTCTTTACAGTAAACTTAATCTTTATTCTAAAGAAGGGACTCTTTATCCAAGATTCCAAGTAATGTCCTTTTCCAACTCTCCAGTCTCAAGAGCTACACATCTTCTGCAGAAGTACTGCACGCTCCCTTCTCCCTCCTGAATCACATCCCCTCTCCTCTACTCGCTCTAATTGTTCTCTCAAAATATCCCCTCTACCGTATCTCTCTGCCTATCTCTTATTCTTTTTCTTTTCCTGGCATTTCGTTCTAACAGGATCGTTTTATATATACATCTGGCAGGAGTATTGTGAGGACCCAAATGCCTAGACCTTTGCACTCTCACCCTCACTGTAAACAAAGTCCCTCTGGATAAGAGCATCATCTAAATGCCTAAAATATCAACTGTACATGTAAAGCTATGAAAGCCATACAATTCCTTGCAATGTACAGTTCTACAAATATGCTTTATTATGTACTATATATGCTATGCAGTTTTCAAAGTATGACCCATTGAAAAAAGGTGGTCTTTTGGCACCACTTTGTCCTAGGGGCTTAGTTGAGCATAATTACAAGGCAAGTTGAGCCCTATGGGGCTAAAATGTGCCACTCTCCCATAGTACAGAAGAAAATTTACTCATGCTATTTCATGAAAGAAACAAAGGTTACAAAACTTAAAACCTTTTTTGGTCCTTTTGGTCCTTTGACCAGGGCCTGTCCAGCATGCCACTAGTTGAGTTTCAGGGGCAGACCGTCTGTCCATTCTGTCCCTTATGAAAATGCTAATTTCTTTCTTCCATCACATTCTAACAACATATCTTATGTGTGTATCTGATGCTACAGCAGTGAGACTGATCACTTGCCACTGATATATGCGCTGTAATATTAGAAAATACCACTTGAGCACATATTTGTTTAACTTAACTACATTTTAATAGAATGTAAATATAATTAGAATTAGATTTAGACTTTACACCACAACCACCATTTTGACAAAACTGCTTCACACAGCAACTCAGGCCCACAGTCAAGGAAAGATTATGACCTCATATTGTACCTTTTACAGACTTAAATCAATATATAATAATGCCCTAATGATATCTACTTCAATTTAGATACACAAATCATGACATCTTTACCATGATGATATCACTTGAGCAAACTGGCTCTCTTGATACTTGCTCCATGTGCTCTCCTCCATTACAGATTAAGGGAAATTAATTACTCTTCCTAAATCTGTGATCCATGATTCATTTTGTGTATGGTTGCCTAGATACAAGGGGTGGCTCATTTTACCCACAAGCTCAGCTTATCTATTTCTCGCCCATTCAGTTGTAAGCTTCAAGGTTAAACAACAGAATAAGTGGGCCACATTTTCAAAGCGAAAAATTAATTGACCCTGTTTTCATTCCTTTGTTATAACCTCATTTTGTTTTAACCTCATTGAACCACTTTTTTAAACATGTGACAGGCACAGAGATAGGTGAGAAATTGTTGTTGCACAGCCAAAGATCTTTTGTGTGCAGGTGCCCAGGGCCGGACCTCACATTTGGTGTCCTATTTTTCCCTTATGCTAGATTTTTTAAATTGGTTGCAGATATAGAGGGCAGCGCCAAAAACACCTCTCTAACTTGCCTAGACCGCCTATGTCACCTATAAGAAGCTTTGCCCATCCAGGTGCCTTCAGTAAGAGGGGTAGAAGTCATACATAGAAAAGATACCTCTGCACACTGCATTCTTGTATAGAAGAATATATTGTTCTGGTCTCTGAGACCTTCATCAGAGAAATCCTAACTTGCCTAAATATTACCAGCTATTAACAACTTTTTACCCACTTTCCTTTTCTTTAAATAAATACATATTTGACCCCTGGATAGCTACGAGTTTTAATTTCATCTGATACATGGGCACAGATCCCAGGGGGGTTGGGGGGGATGAGTCCTCCCCAATACAATTTTTTTCGAAATAAATAATGTAATTGAAAAGAATATAGAAATAGAAGTTGATCATTGTGACGTGGCTACTGGAGGTGTGCCCGGAAATATAGTCCGGGTGAACCCCCCCCCCAGGCTCGGAGTGGTAAAACTGTCAGCCGTCCTGTATAATATTGAATCGTCACTTAATGAAGAGCAAGATGTTGCTTTCCTTAATAAGTCAATATGAACCGCGATGTGTTCTGTATTTCTCTACTCAAAGGAATTAAAGTATGAATACCACAATTATAAATTA
>OMOT01089383.1:4191-20590 GCA_900312575.1 Acanthochaenus luetkenii | reverse complement strand
GTGTGGTGCATGGTGTGATGGGCAGCAGTAGCTCAGGAGGTAGAGTTCCCGCCCCGCAACTGCAAGGTCGGCGGTTCGAGTCCAGCTCCTCCCGGTAAAAAATGTGTCGTAGTGTCCTTGAGCAAGACACCTAACCCCAAATTGCTCCCGTTGAGCAGGTTGGTACCTTGCATGGCTGCCTCCGCCAACGGTATGACATGTAAGTCGCTTTGGATAAAAGCGTCTCCTAAATGCTGTAATGTAATGTACAAGACAAACAAAATCAATTTAGCAAGCCATAGCCCTAACTATTCTACTAGGCCTAAGGTGCCTATGAGCAAGGCGCCTAACCGCTAGCTGCTCCAGTGGAGCTGCTCGGTGGCCGACAGCAGAAGACTGGTTGTGTTGGGCGGCTCCCAGGTGTGGATTTGTGTTCATGTGAAGCAGGACGTTGCTGGGAAAGTGCTCTGTTGCCTTTCCCTAGATAAATAAAGCTTGAAACAAAATAAACATATATTTCATCACTTCAAGGCACATCCAGTAATGTTGAAGTCAACACATCTGGCTGGACGTTGAGGAGGCCCTTCCTCACCAGCCGCCTCCTTGGGAAGAGAAAGGCCAGCACACCTGTACCAGAGCAACATGACCCAAAGAGACCAACTCTGGACTCGCCTGCTCCCCACGAGCTGCACAATGACACTGAGCCTCCCACCACTTCCTTGTCAGATAAACCGTCCACGAAAGCAGAGAACCGAGAATCTGCACAGTCTGACAGTGGTGATGGCGTCTCATCCAGGGACTCGTCCTCTGGCGGCAGTACAACACTGACAAGTGATGTGCCTCGAGACATCTCCATCCGGCAGGACAAGCCAGAGTCAGGACAAGCCTTCACATGGGACAACTCGGACGGCTCCAGTGAAGTAGATATATGTGATGCGCCTGCACCTGCACCTGCGACCCCCAGAAAAGACGCACAAGTAACAGAAACCCATGTGTCACCGAAGACACCATCCTCCCCCGCCAGCTCGAATCACTCTCCTGGGGGTTCAACTCCAGGACAAGTCAGCTGGCCGCCTGTGGTGTTCACCCAACGTCCTGTAGCCACTTCGGCCTCCCCTACGCGTGTTAGCCTCTCTCCCAGGCCTGAGAGCACCAACACCGGCCCTGCGCCCTGCCATTACTGCCCCAGCACTGGGCAACAGTCTGCAGTGAAGACCTGCCTGGTGTGCGGGGCCTCCATGTGTGTGGAGCACCTGCGTCCACACTTGGACTCCCCTGTGTTCCAGAATCACACTCTAGTCGCTCCCATGGAGGACATCTCCCCCTGGAGGTGCCAGGAGCACCAGGAGATTAACCGTATCTACTGCCGGCAGTGTGCAGCGTGTGTGTGCACCGTGTGTACCGTGATTGGCTCCCACCGCGACCACACCTGCATCAGCATCAGGGAGGCGGAGAGAGAGCTTAGGGTAAGAAGATATGATATTGAAAATTGACATTACAGCAATATCACAAGAGCTTTTACCGGCGATGCAATTACACCGGTTTTTATTTGTACAAAATAATAATTATTAGGCATACCGAGTAATTGCGGTGAAATTTGAGATAGATGTAAAATATAGTTTGGCATTATGAACAGTGCAGAGAACCCAAGGACAGACAAGCAGTGGATTTAATGAGTTCTGTGCATGATTGTGTCCAGGGGAACCTGAAAGAAGAGATTAAACAGCTGCAGGAAACTGAACAAGTGCTGATGATCACAGTGGCCGAACTCACGCAGAAGAAACAGGACTTCCAAGTAAGAGGGTTGACTGATCACTAATCCATACATGTATCTTGGTGTAATAGCTCAGGAGTGCAAGATAACGTTCTGTTCTGACCCAGACTCGAGATTATATGCAGTTCATTATAGATATGTAAGCGAATCTATGTAGCCGTCACGTATATTATGAAGCCAAAGAAAGTTACAGTATGTATTAAGACAGTTTAGACCTTAACCAGATATAACCAACTACAAATGGGTAACGGTTCACCAGTCAGGTGCAGAAATGGACCATCATTTCAGGATAAACCAGCAAGAGTTTGTTTTCTTATACATTTAAATCCCCATATTAAGTTAGAGCTATGTTTATCCTAGCCTACATTTGCGCTAGTCTATGACAAGCTTCTGGGTTTTTTTTATTTCTCTTGTGATAATGTCAAGAGCAAGACACTGAGTCCAGCTCCAGGGAGGTTGTTCTGTAGCTGCCCCTGCACTCTGACCTTCCTGGAGGAGGGCAAGTGAAACGAGAACTACCCTATAGGGATCAACAGAGTATCACTTTAATCGACATTATATTGTGTCTGCGTGTGGAAATATCCCTCCTTCCTCTCCAGGTGGTTTTAAGTGAGGCACGGGCCGGGGTGCAGCAGCAGTACGGGGCCATGAGGGAGGCCCTGGAGCAGGAGGAGCAATCGGCTCTTCATTGTGTGATGCAGGAGGAGAGCAGGGCTCTGGGCGGCCTGGAGGGCCAGCTCAACCATCTCCAGAGCTCCCTGCTCTCCATCCAGCAAGGCCTCCACTCTCTGGAGGGGTTGGCGGATGCTCAGGGGTACAAACGCGTCCAGGAGCAGGCCTTCATTATGGTGAGTATGGATGCTAGAACGTAAGATGTGGGCTACTGAAAGCTGACACAAAGGTTATTGTTCAAATGTTTTTTTCACCCTTTTTTTCTTTCTCATGATAGGAATACAGCAAGATAACTCAAATGTAAGTGCTTTTCATAATCATATTCCTCTAAACTTCCGCCTTGCATGGAAAGCAGTGCTTTGTTGAACATTTCAATAGCTGAAGGTGCCTTTTTAAGGCAAGCAAGCAGACAGCCTGTGTGAAAACTTCATCCAAGTTCTTACATTCTGCTTCACAAAATTGTACTTACAATATTTTATCTTTAGAGAAAAAATATACACGTTACATGTTTTTGTTCACCAGCCAACAATTTTGATATTAGCTATGTTATGTACTATTGGGACAAAAGCAAGTATGGTCAATGGAAATGTTATGCTGGCCGGCATAATATTAATAACAGTGGCAGCCTATTGTGGTAAATCTAATGGATGTGGGTTGTGTGAGTCCTTGTCTCGGGTAATCGTCATGCCCTTCCCCGTCTCTGCTCCTTGCTCCCAGGGTCAGTGACATGGGGAGTTCTGTTGAGGAGTCGGAGGCTCCAGAGGAAGTGGACCGGGCCCGGCTGAAATGTCTGCAGAGGTGGACAGAGAAGCGACTGGACACAGTGGTCATCTCTCTGCCAGACAGAGACCCCTTTAGACTGCATTGTGAGAGACGTGATGTCAGACTAACACTTGTTTACTTTCTACTCACTGATGGATCACAACTAATTGAACTAAAGCACTAAATACATTCTCTAGACCCCTATGTGGCATATCCAATATCCAGTGTTAATCTTCTCTTGCTTATGAGTCTAATTTGTTTATCGTGTACAGACGGGACCATCCCCTCCCTGGACGCAGATACAGCCCACCCCAAGCTGCTGCTGTCTGAGAACAACAGGAGGGTGACCTACAGCGAGGCCCAGCAGGCCTACCCAGAGCAGGGGGCTCGATTCAGCTCCTTTCCCCAGGTCCTGGCCTCCCATGCCCTGGAGGTGGGCCGCTGGTATTGGGAGGTGGAGGTGTCTTTGGACGAGGGCCGCTGGAAGGTGGGGCTGTGTGAGGGTGAGATGGGGAGGAAGGGCCAGAAGGACAGCTGTCGTCTAGGCTTCAACCCATACTCCTGGTGCCTGGGCAGCGAGAGAAGGAAGGTGGAAGCTCTTCATGACAAGGTGGTGGTCCCCGTGGCTGCAGAGGGGCTGCAGAGGGTGGGAGTCTTCCTGGACTTTGATGAGGGCATTTTATCATTCTATAATGTGACACCAGGGGGCAGTCTAACCTTACTGCATTCTTACAAGCACAGGTTCGCCAAGCCTCTTTACCCAGCCTTGTCTGTGTCTAAAACACAGCTGACCATCTGTGATCTGTTCCAGTCACCGTCCGTAGAGTAATGTCAATTTTAGAGAATTCTGCTTATAGTATTTAGCAATGTGCCTTTATTTTAATTTTAATTGTAAATAATTTGCTCATTAATGTGCCAGTTTGTGAAAATGTTCTGTGGTGATGGTTATATCATGTAAATAATGTTGCACCTTTGCAGAGATCCTCCAATGTGATTTTATATAATTTCATAATATAAGAATTTTAAGAATTCTGTTCAACATTCCAGACCTGGATTGTATATATTTTAATTCCTCTAAATTCAGGTCAATAGTAAATATGGAGACGTTTTTACATCTAATTTTGGTTACACATCTTTCACATGTACTTTTTACGTCTTGTCTTGACTTTGAAACCTCTTTGAGCCCGCCTCCAGCAATACAGTGACACAATCTCAAGAAAATAAAATGTGAATTCCTCTTTTGCCATGACTCTTCCCATTTGCATTTGTGCAGGAACACATGTGTGTGTGAGTGGGTGGCGAACACCTGTGCCATGATTTCCGCGTGACAGGTGGCGTTGTCAGTTACTTAGAACTCTCACTGCCCCCACAGCAGGTGAGCTTTGCTGACAACCAACACTGCAGACAACACAAACTCCTTATAGTGTCACAAATCGCTTCCGTGTTTAAATTACCCTCTATGCAAATTGTGAGGCTCATTCATTCTGAATGGGGTTCTGTGTGGTTGACGTCATTGAGAACTGTCAAAGTGGTGTCTACATGAATTCCTTCTGGGTGATTGGGAGAGCTCCAGCATGCCAGCGGTTCAGGGGAAGCTTGCAGGGCCACGGGTCTGGGTTGAACTGGCCTTAAGATTCAGTATATGGTAAAGGTTCTATAACTGAATGGGATTGGATGAGATTCTTAGTTGAAGTAGTGTAGACACACAAGAGAGCTGTTTAAAGTTTTGATTCCTCACATCTTTTATAGTTTAATATGAGAACTGTGTGTCAGACAGTCAGGTACCGGGTATTACAGAATAAAATATGTGATGGAATGTAGATAGTTCATATTCAAGCTACCTCTCTGAACTATTGGGACTCCTTTCACATTATTCTCTCATATTCTTCCTGCTGGAAATTCCTTTCTTCTCCAGTCTACTCATACTGAAGCCCTATAAGCGAAGTTAAAGTGGGTCGCGTTTTCGAAGCTTTCTTAGTGCTCTTTAAATGTTATGCTTTTACTTTTCTTCGTTGTCAGGAGTAACTTGGAATGGCATTAAAAATGAAAAGGACAGAGCGATTTCCAAACATGGTGGGCTTCCCTTTAAGCAGTCTGTTCTTGATGCCACAAAATGTCACTCTTCTTCAGGTCTTGCTTTTTTTCATTTGTTGGTCATTTCCTGCTCCATTGCTCAGAGATGTTGAGCAATTTTAAGCTCACTTTCAGGCTGATATACTTTATAGCGTTATGTGATTTAGGCTCTTAAACATTAAAGCCCCTTTCTGTCTTTTGTGGACATAGCAGTGACTGCTCAGCACAGATAGCTCTTGCTCCTGGGCCGGGAACAGTAGCTGATTCAGTTTGCATTATTTTATGGCTGCCCAAAGGCATCCGGTGCCTCCAGAGAAAGAATAAATCTGGGGCTGATTTCGATTCATGCCAAAGAAATGGAAGCAAAGCCATTGATTTGAGTTAAGATAAAACTCAGGATGTAAGATGTTACTGAACTTTAGATCCAACCAACATGACATAATCAGTTGCCTTCACATGAGAGAGCGGCATCAGTTCATTCCCAAGAATACTGATCTAACTGACCAAAAACACAGTTTGCTTGTCTTCACTAGTCACACCAAGATCGTCAGCATCCAACCAAACACTGTTTAATTCATTATTTCACTGCCATTTAAATCATTTCAGCTGCTCGCCCAAACATGCTAGCTGGTGAATAATGCCTGGAAGCTGGGCTGTGCAGTAATTGGATGTGGATGCAGGACCTCACTTGCCGTCTGCTCTGCCAGCGTGTCAAGGGGCATAATCACCGCCCAGGCCCTGACTGCCACCATAGGCTCGTTGAATCATACTTTCATTTAGATATAGCTGCCAACCCCTTTACAATTAACAAATATATCAGTCCTAAAGCATTTTTTCACAATTAAAGATCAGATCTAGTAGAATCCTAGACTAGTATCAGCAGAGGTCGGCCCTTCGTTAATTTCATCATCGTACTGTGTCTTTTTCACAGGGTTTGTTTAATGGATTGCTGGTTATCTGCTGATCATTTCCATTTGCTCTATGAGGTATTGGACTTTAATTAAAGTGTATTTTTTGTATGATAATAAAGTATTCTCTATGAGACACTATAGAATAGACATCTTTCATAGTATGTACTACCCTGGGTTGGCAAGAACCATACTCGCACCTGTCATGCCTTGTGGCCATATCTTCTGTTGGCATGGCAACGGCTGGTAAGCTCAGGTGAGTGGGTAGTCTGAAGCGTCTAACCGTGCTTGGCTTGGCACTGTTCATGGAAGCCTGAGAGAAAAGAAGTGATGGACCTATTGTCGACTGATGTGTCTATTATTATTTTCCCCGCCCCAGGCTAATCCCCTTCATAGTGGTCCAACCAACCATCATTTCCTCAGACGTCTGAGGTGGTACAGTCTCTGTCGTGACTTCTTCACCAAAGCGTCAGTGTTTAGCGACCATGATGGGTCCTCGGTGATATGGACGCCAAGGTATTTAAAATAGAAAATTGATGTTTACAGGGCTGTAGTTTCTCACCTGCTTCCTCTCGTTGTCCACCAACAACTCCTTTGTCTAGCTGACATTCAGGAGGAGGTTGTTGTCCTGACTTCAACGAGTCAGGCCCTCCACCTCCTCCAGGTAGGCCTTCTCATCGTTGTTGGAGATCAGGCCTACCACAGCTGTGTCGTCAGCAAACTCGACAATGGAATTTGAGTCGAAGTGTCTACGCCGGCGTGTACAGGGAGTACAGCAGGGGGCTCAAAATACAGCCCTGGGGCACTCCCAGGTTGAGGGTGAGGGTAGATGAGGTGTGGCTGCCAACTCTCACCTCCTGGGGTCTGCCCGTCAGGAAGTCAAGGACCCACCTACACTGGGAGGTGTTCAGTCCCAGGTCCTTGACTTTATGATGAGCTTGGAGGGCGATGGCGTCCTCTGTGGATCTGTTGGCTCGGTAAGCAAACTGTAGTTGGTCAAGTGTACTGGGCAGTGAGGAGCAGATGTAGTCCTTGACCAGCCTCTCAAAGCACTTCATCACCACAGATGTGAGCGCTACTGGGCTACTAGTCATTTAGGCAGGCTGGACTCAGCGCATGACTTAAGGACTCGCCCAGCGATACCATCTGGTCCTGCTGCCTTTCTGGTGATCACTCGCTTAAACATCCGTCTCACGTCGTGCTCAGAAAGAGTAAAAGGTCCCTTTCCCCGCCGACAGCCTCTGCTTCAGCTGCGTTGGCTTGTTGGCTACCGGTAGCCTCAGAGCACTCATAAAAGATGTAGAGCTCGTCCGCAAGAGACGTATGAGCACTCCCCAAGGAGGGGCAGGTCCCTTTATATCCCACACAATGTAACTCCCTGTCTGTCATCTCAGAATACCTGCAGTGTCTTGAACATATACATATTATTATTTATTTATTTGTCTGTCATGACTTGGTAACCAGGCGGTGTTGCTGCGTGTGAATATATTATATGAGCGTGATTGTGTTTGCATGGATGTGCTGTATCCCCTGTGTCTCAGACGGCTTAGAACGGTAGAGTTAATTAGTTCTGTCGAAGCCACAGACTCTTGTGACCATTCTCATATGCAGCTTCTCTCACACAAACACACGCACACAACACTATTCTGTAATTCCATTGATTGTTGTTCAGGCTAATTTTGTGTAAAGTCCTTTGATACATGCTTGTGATAAAGGGCTATATAAATAAATAAACTTGAACACACACACACAACGATACACACATACACAGTGTGGAAGGAATAGATTAAACAAATGAAATGGTTCTTGTATTTACCCGTTGTTTAATTGCAGCAGGACACCAAATCAGATGATTAAAGGAAACAAATGCGCAGTTTAAAAAAAAAAATCAAATCAAAATGTGATAATGGGTGAAAATTAAACTACTGGCTAATGTGAGTAGAGCCATCTCTCGTGAGAATCAACAAGCCAGTGGCCATTTACAGCAGAATGACTTACAATCAAAACAGCAGACCTTTATGTATTTACATCTTACACATTTAGCAGATGCTCTTATCCAGAGCAATTTACAAGTGCAGTAGAATAAGCTTACATTTATGTGACACCAACATTACATGCAGCAAATTACAGAACGCAGGGGCCAATGTAACAAGTGGCAGGTAAGAGCCAAGCAGAAAAATATGTAATTATTTGTAGACAGGAGCAAGATGAGGTGCTAGCAGAGCAAGGGAGGTGAGAGAGGGAGGTGAAGAATTCCCCGAAAAGACGAGACAGAAAATGGGGAGTAATCTGCAGTCCTGGCTGTGGTGTCCTGCAGGTCCTGATATCTCAAAGTATTTTTGCATTTTGCTTGATTATGTTGTGCCACAGGGAACAGCACAGAGAGTTATGAACCATTTTGCGGCATGTTGATCAGTGCAACTACCTACCACACTGTTTAGTGTATTTTACTGTTTGTGGTAAATGAAATCAGTCAAGCAATCGAGACTATTAACATTTATCTAATCACCATCAAAATGTCAGCCAGGAAAGGTCTTAGCATTTCCCCATGCAGATGTACAGGGACTGGGCTATTGTGTACGTGGAAACCCCTTGACATTTCCGTATACACAAGAGGATTGTGGCTGAGATGATGGGCGAGCGACCAGACCTGAGACCATCAATTATGCCCAGCAGAATCAAGCTTCTTGGGTGAAAAGGGATTGCATCCCCAATGTAATTGCCCACCATTTTCCTTTTTCTTTCATCTTCGTGGCCAACATTTAAGATGGAACAAGATGGAAACCTTCAGCTGTCTCAATGGTAGTGTTTTTTTCCCCACCATCTCATAGTATAGATAGCTCAGTAAACGTTCTACCCAGTAGTTGTACCAGCAACACAACATAGTCCTATCAAAATATCTACCTGAACAATATTCAGTTACTGTGCATGCTGTAGTCTGTTGTGTTGTCTATCTGCAGTGCCCATGGATGGAGGGGAGAAGCTAGTCCACATCAGCTGTGAAATTAGTCACCTCTGCACTGAGCCATTTCCTCCGCAATGACAGAAGCATCATGTAAACAACCCTTGGACCCCTGTGCAGGAAGTCATATATTCATGCAGTAGGCTGAGGTGTGTGTTGATCCCAAGGGACGTGCTGTACAGTAACAGGACATGAATTCATACCATCTGCAGACCACCAAGCAGGTGTGGGTGTCAACGGAACGGTTCTGATCAATAACGTGCACTTATTGGTAGAAAATATTCTAAATCGATTGGTGTTTTCCGGGGGTAGAGTCTGGTGCATGCATCTAGTCAGTTGAACAATAACTACCACCTTCAACATGTCTTTTCATTTAGACACAAGATTAGAATGAATGAGCCATCTGTTTTTAATTAAGTAGTTGTTAGCGTTTCTGATAGCAGAGACCCATTGACACCTTATACAGAAGCCTCCATTCTTCCTCCGTGTTGTTTTTTATCCATTTTATCTTGGATATGTACCACCCCAGGGATATCATTCAGCTTGTGAAAAATTCATGTTTCATACTTCATATAAAATCTGATTAGGCCCCTTTGGAGTCACCTAGTCAGCCTCTGCTGTCGAGGCTGGGAGGTGAAACGCCCTCAAATATGAATTAAGCCTGTGTTTGAGTAAAACATGTTCTCCTGCTCGGAACAAATAAGAGCCAGGTTCTTAAAATAGCTCTTGGCTGAGGCAAAGAGGAAATTTAATTATACTTGAAAGAAGGACACCATTGTTTCCATAAGGGAGATTAGGTGTTAAATATTTAGTTTGATCCCATGTAGCAACATAATGTGCCAAAGCCTCAGAGAGCTCCTTCAAACCAAATGACTTGCTTAATCAAATTTTTTTTAAATATATATAATGTTAATAAGATTTCCAAAGTGCTTTTCTAAGTAACAGACAACTGCTCTCTTGTGTGTCACAAAGTCATTACTCTGCTCGTGGTTTATTGTCTTTTATCAGTCATTCTTTTGTGGATGTTATTCAGTGGAAAGGTAATTAATTTTGACCTGTGGTTATTAATGAGTCAGTGGGTTCTCTAATTCCCCCCAGGATCGAATGGAGAAAAGAATGATTAATCGCAAAGTAAAGGACGAGTCAGGGAAATGATTGACTGGTTGTGCACGTGTCTACTCTGGTGGAGCCCAGCATGACACGCAGACAGAGTGGAGTGGAGAGAACGGCTAGTCTGGCTGCATTTAAACTAATGCTTAACCTTTGCTTCCACTTTGGAGCAACTGTTGGGGAGCAGTGGAGCGTCACGGTAAATCCTCTCGGAGAAATAAACAGCCAAACCCTGGGCTCAGGAGTCCCCCGACCCCCCCATCCATCTGTTTACTTATGACAGCACTAGCTACCACTTTTACTCTTGCTACTGTATGTTGTGAACTTTATACCGGACAATATTTTCTGAACGGAATGCAAATTGGCTGCAGGATAGATGCTCAGGGGAAAAGTTGGACTGACTGAATCAATGTGCTGCATTGCAGTGCCCAGTCTTCCTGTTGTAATGGCTGGTTTCAGTGTGCACAGACTACTGGTAACACACCTAACTAATCCATTCCTTGAAATGAGCCAAGTATCACAATCTTGCTCTTATGTGGCATATCCTGCTTTCTCAAGGCGATGGAGGATTCAGAGGATATGATTTTTGGAGCCTTAACATATTTGTGTGGGAAAAGGGTAACAAACAACATGACAAACAAAATAATCAGTCGGCAATATGGATGACATAGTCAGCCTCTGTAGTCGGTGATGAAATTGAGTGTTGTGATTCTGAAACATGATTGGTTGCTGCATGCTGGGGGTGGATGTTTGTTTGACAGGTCTGCGTGTGGGTGAAGATGAAGCACACACGCCTCTCACTTACCACCCCATCCCTAAAGCCCATTCTTCTTATGCATTGCTCAAACCACATATATCACATGTCCACATTCCTCTTCCTGCAGGCTAAAGATAGCACATATTGATACGTGTGATAGTAGAGCAAATTAGGGTGAAAGTGTAACTGTCTCATCCCCTCATCTCCTCCCACCCAGCCCATGCCCTCTCCAAACACTAATCAATTCAGGCCTGGCCCTGGCCCTCCCATTATTCCCAAACTGCCCCTCCCTGCCATTCTTCCGCAACATCCACCTATCCCCCCATTATCTGTGACCTTCCGAGGTTCACTGGTTTCCCTGGTACACAGGTTCGGGGGGGTTTCCTGTACCTTTGTCCTTTAAAGATTGAAACACCGTCACAGAGTTTCTAAACAGGCATTACTAACACTGATCACCGAGGAGCTAGAAGCTTAATGGCGCTTATAACCAGTCTGAATGGGCATTTACACTGCAGTGTTTCCACTATAAGTAGGCTACATGCATTACCTCTCTTCAACAGCTTATATCGGTTGGCAGTGAGCATTTAAGGCTACATGAATTATTTCATCCTCTGCATAAAACCATAAGACACAATCTGTGCAGAAGAAATGTCTGCAAAAAACTGCAAAATTGAGGGATTTTCACACCATTAACTGTATGATTACTTTTGGTCTGAATATGAGCTGTATTTTTAAAAATGCTTGCCAAACTATCAATACATTGATTCTCAAAATGGCTCTTCACTTTCAGTAGCCTAGTGCAGTTTCCCATGGAATCCTTAAGGGCATAACATTTGTTAATTGTGTTACAGAACCTGCTCTTTCAAAGGGATATATATATATCCACGACTTTTTGATTCACACAAACTAATTCTACTTTCAGAGAAAAGTGTGTGTGGGATCAGGCCATCGTTTTCAATGTGCGCTGCCTTACCCTGAGATAGAGTTGATTATCCATTAATTTGTCTCATCTCGCCTGAACTTTTGTAATTCCCTTTTTACATACCTCAGCAAATCATCTCTCGACCGCTTACTAGTCATCCGGAACACAGCCGCCAGGCTTTCTGACCAGGTCCAACAGCAGGTGTCACATCACTCCCATCCTGAGATCACTACACTGGTTTCCCTTCAATTTAGAATTATTGTGATCACACACAAAGCTCTGCATGGTCAGTCGCCTGCCTATATTAATGAGTTAATACATCCCTACTCCACCAGTAGGTCTCTTAGGTTATCTGATCAATAATTGCTGGCTGTCCCTCGATCTAGACTAAAAACTAAATCAATTGAAATTGTGGCCCCCAAACTCTGGAACAGCCTCCCTTAGGATTTAAGATCTGTGGACAGTTAACACCTTTAAAAAGTGGCTAAAGACCCGTATGGCATTTGTACGTGCCTTGAACAGCGAGCGTTCCTGGCTGAGTAATCTGCTCGCTGGTTTACGGACTGAAATAAGTGTTTTATTATACTTTATGTGTTGTCCTCTGTGCTTATTTATATATTGTATGTTATTTACATGTATACATTTTTACCAAATAAAATCAATCAATCAATCTCCATAGTTGAGGTGCGTATTATGTTGCGTATTGCACAATGGGGGTTGTGGTATTGTGGTACACAAATGGGCCTGGCATCAAATGGGTTTTCCTAGTCTTGTCGTTTTATGTTTATATTTTGTTTTTACATTTATATTGTTTTTATTATTGCTTGTGAAAGCACTTTGTGACTCTGCTCTTGAAAGGCGCTATATAAATCAATCTTACTTGTACCTTTCCACTCCCACATCATTCATTCTTCTGCCAGCAAATACTCTGAGGCCGTTTTGACAGCTATGTCCAATACTAATCCAGTGCCTCTGCTTAACACTGAGGAGCTTGTTGGTCATTATAATGATACCTACTTGAGTATTCTTGATGCTGTTGCTCCAATTAAGATTCAATACACACACAGAAAAAAATCAAGATAAATATCCCTACACTGGCTAGAAAAAGTACATAAGCGAAACATAAATGGAAGGCTGATAAACTGCTAGTATCCTGCAATATTATGATTAGATTAGATTAGATTCAACTGTATTGTCACTGCACAGAGTACAAGTACTATGACCATGAAATGTTGTTTGGCATTTAACCAGAAGTGCAAAATCTTAACAAAGTGTAGTGTAACAAAATTAGCATACAGAATACATATAATTATACAGTACGTAAAGTGATATAAATATGATTATTGTTTTTAAATATGGGTACAGGATGTAGATACGGGTGGGGAATGAATACAAATAAATCAAGTATATATATACTATGTTCGGTACAGAATATAAACGCAGAGGAGTTCAACAGGGTGACAGCTACATGAAAGAAGCTGTTCCTGAGCCTATTAGTGCAGGAACGGAGGCTCCTGTAGCGCCTCCCGGGTGGAAGGGGGGCAGACAGTCTGTGGTTTGGGTGAGAGGTGTCCTTTATGATGTCCTCTCGCCTTTCCACAGACATCGCTGGCGCTGGAGGTCCTCAATGGAGGGGAGCTGGGTGCCGGTGATACGCTGGGCCGTCATTATTAACACCCGTTGCAGGGCCTTCCGGTCAGAGACAGTGCAGCTACTGTACCACACCGAGATGCAGTTGGTAAGAATGCGAGCAAACACTAACTATTTCTTCCTCCAAGAAGAAATCAGCCGCTCGCCTTGTCCTCGAGGCTGTGGGTTTTCCCTTTGCGAGAAAGACCTCCATGATGCATGCCTGCGTGGTCCGTTTGTCCACGCTTCCATTGTCCCCTCCTCCTTTTGTCTCGGAGGGGCACAGGAAGTTGCATACTATGTGCGTAGTTGTTTGTCTGTTTTTTCAAGGCAGTGTCAAAGCAGCATCTTTCTCATTGGATTGCTGAGGCCACTTCTCGGTCCTACAGCAGCAAGGGCTTGGATTTACCTGGAAGGGTGTGGACACACTCTACAACCATGAGCCTTGTTTGAGGACATGTCTGTAGGACATTTTGTGGCTCCTTCAGTGGCTCACTCTGTGTTTTCTGCTGGGTCAGGATTACATTAAGCCTTTGTGGGTTGGTTGCTGGTGACTGTGCTATATAGGGGATGGGGCGTGGCCTCCTTATGTCACCACGCATCATCTACCTTACAGGCGTGAATAAAGATGTCTTCAGCCAGACTCAAGAGGGCGATACATACCACCGTGTGTATTGTACCTCATTCCTCTTCCACTACACCACTACAAGGGCCCAGAGCAATTGCATTAATAGAAACACACTGCAACTTTAGAAACGATGCCAATTCAAAAACACATCACAATCCAAAGCAAATACAACAACGGAAACATGCTGCAGAATGCCAAAACAAATACATTAACAGGAAACTAAAATTGTTGAAAAAAATGTAATGCAAACCACGAAAACAAATGCAACATAGGAACGTTCCTGTCAATACAACAGAAACACTCCAGATCTCCGGGAACACAAAGTAGGTTGATTTTGGAGATAGTTTCAGCTTTAGGCCCTATCATCTCCATCTGGGATGGGCAGCCTTGCTGTAAACATGGGGTGGAATGAAAACCTGCAGACTCTCGGCCCATCCCTGATGTTGTTATACTTGTTTAAGGGCACCTGTTGTCCTTCTCGGTCACAAAACGGCCCGTCATGGCATCGATATGATCTCCATAAGAAGACAGACAAAGGAGGTGACAGGAAGCTTTTCTGCTTCCCGCTGCCAAACTAAACACGTGTATCATGTATTGATAAATGCATATGAAATAATGCAGTGTGAAGAACATGTAGGGGAATATTTTGACAAACATTTTTCTACTGAACTCTTATCTTATTCCCCCTCTGCTGCAGATTTTTAACCCCATTCTCTCTCTCTCTCTCTCTCTCTGAAAATCAACCTTCCTCTTCGACCTGGAGCGTTTCCTTTGTGTTGACCGGAGCGCTTTTCTGCTGCATTTGATTTTGCTTCCTCAATCTACTACTTCTTCTCAATCTACAACATGACAAGTGGGGTGAGACAGTGGGATATTTAAAGGATAAGTTTGCTATTTTGGACCTTGAACCCTATTTCTATTCTACCATGTAACTCACAAGTAGAGACCATAATTTCACTGATCAGTTCAGTATTTTGCTTCTTACAGATTTCCTGCAGGCTCTTACTGGGCTACAATGGAAGATTATATGGGTAATCTTAAATGCTTTGGAAACATTTTGGGAAAATTATTTTGGTCATATCATAAGTATATATATTCAAAATGCATGGGGTCTATTCCTACAAAACAATGCACCACCCCACTCCCAATGAACTTACAAGATTTCCATTTTCATTCAACAAGCAAACTTTTGAATGCTAATGTTTGACTGTTATGTATATTCTTGCTACTTCTTGCACTTATTTGTGATCCTTTTAACAATTAATATTTGTATTATGTCTAATACGTAGTTGTTGCTTGCCATGTCTTAAGGATGTCACTGCTCAGAATGACCGTGTGTTATACCGTGCACTTCAACCACAACGTAATGTACATATCCCTCGGTACTCCTTCAAACTATATTGATAATATTTAATACTCTAATTCTTACTGTCTATATTCCCCATCTTTTCTGGCTCTGGAATTGCTGCTAATGTTTGACTGTTTTGTATATTTTTTGCTACTCTTGCCTATCTATGCCTTAAGATGCCCGAACCACCTCAGCTGGCTTTATTTATTTTACTTTTTATTTTTATTTTGTGCAAAAGAAGCATGTGATATTCCTAGTAATGGGAAGTGTTGAGTCAACTTGTATGGCAACTAGCCAATAGGCATAAAGCAAGTTTTCACCATGCCGTCTATGGGTAGACGATAGTTGTCAGGGAAGCGAGCCAAAGTATATAAGGAACTTACAACTGTCAAGCTTTATGGATATGACCGGTCATATACTGAGAACGGGATGCACATCCACACGTGTGTAAATTAACGCACTTGATAGACTACTTCCTGACTCTCCGACTCCTGTTTACGTACCGCCTCCATTCCTGAAAAAGATCTCATACCAACATAATATGTGAATATATAGTCTTACAGATAAAAATGAATGGAAAATTGCATCTGCAGCCAGATAGATACAAGAGGGAATTAGTCAGTGATGTCTCCACTGTTACTGTGATACTGAACTGACACTGACACTGATTGAAAAACTGCTGCCCTTTACTGTAGCTGCCAAACCTACCTGCACATAATTTCTTCATACATCCAAAGTCCTTGAGTCACGTGATGAAGGGATATCTACATTTGAACTTGAATCCACTTCTTTTATTTCTATTTTTATATTTTATTGTTGTCCTTGACCGTGTGTTATACTGTGCACTTGATAAATAAAACACTTTGACTTTGACA
>OMOT01089381.1:12518-43595 GCA_900312575.1 Acanthochaenus luetkenii | reverse complement strand
GTGCTGCAGTGTTCCAAGCTCCCAGGCTTCATTATACTTCGTCCCAACACAAACCGCAAACCAGAGCAGAGAGGCCACAGTCTTAGTCGGATCCATTTGGAGAGATCTGGAGTGAAATAAAAAGTGCCGGGTGGGTTTGTGAGCTCGGAAACTCCCCTTTGCTCTTTAGATTGACTGAGGGATCATATTATCCTTGACTTCGTCTACGTTTGAGCTGTATTGCGTGTACAGGTAGACAGCGCCCCCGCCAGCGAGAAACTATATCCAAGTCAGTGCCAGTAGTCCAAATGGCGCGGACGTCAATTGTGGATGGCAAGGTGTGGCACTTGTCATGCCTTAGCCCAAGTAAGTCCAAATATGATCTTGTATTGTTGTTGTTGTTGTTATCATTATAATGGAGCAATTATCAAGCAAACGTCGCTAGAACTCTATAAAAATAAAAATAAACACATTAGGGAGCATTCATGACCAATGTTCCCTCTAAGCTGACCCAAGTCTAATAATTTAGCACATTGACCAATGAGTAATATGTTGTCAGTGATCAGTAATTGCTTCACTTTGTCCCCAGAAATTCATTGGATATAAGCAGGTTTGGATGTTTTGGTGGCTACATATAGGCCCTGACAAGCAGCAAGTGGAGCAGATGCTTATTTTAATCCTTTCCATAATTTTGACTATTTCACCATTACATAAATTGGTCTTTTGCTAACCGATCATTTGTTTGACCCAGTCTGTACCAATAGATGCAATTTCCCCATTATAGGCTACATGATATTAAATGATAATTACAGACCTAAGACAATGATAACATCCTATTTGTTCCCATTTAGAGAGACAGAGGAAAGACAAGTGACGGACTGAAAAAATATTGTATAGCCTCAAACGTGACTTAATTATTTGTGTTGCGGCTGTAGCATCTTGTACAAAAACCTGCTATTGTAAACCTGTATACATTTTAAAAGGATACTGTAAACATATCACAGCAAAATTATAGACTATAATATCCTATGGGAATATTATAGTAATACCATAGGAGATTAAAAAATACCATTAAGTATGATAAGGTCACCATAAACTCACTATTGAGAACTTCGGTTACACTGTAAGTCCCTATAGGAATATTTGTGATTTTTCATTAGGCCAATGACCAGGTCAGGGTAAATTAAGTCAGCCGAATCACTCTCCATCCTTTTGCAGATGCAACAGAATATGAAGTTCAGCAGTGAAAAAAGCCTGGAAATCATGCAAAGTGGGCACTGTCACAAATGTTCAAACGGATTATTTGAAGGTGAGAGAATAATTGTAAAATGATGTAAATAATGAGGCAGGATATACGTTACACTACAAACTATCCAAAGTGGTCCAACCAATGGTGTCCTCCAAACTCAAGCTTCCCTAGTCACCACCACAGATGGAATAGGGTGATGGTGGATAGAGAGACTGTCCTGTAACTGGAATGTCACAGGTTCAATCCCTGCAACAGCCAAATATGTCCATCATAAGTGTCCTTGAGCAAGACACTGAATCAGAATCAAAATTAATTGTATTGGCCAAATATATTTGCACATATAAGGATTTTTTCTTGGTATAGTTGCTCACATAGACACATCTAAGATACAAGAAGTAAGTAAGGCCTGGATGTAAGAGGAACCCACTACCACAAGAAAAAAATAGAAGTAGCACATAGCCTACATATGTCTCCAATTCTAGTACAATTTATCCATACCAGTCATGGAAACGACATGGGGACTATGTGGAGCTTGGATCAAGCTTGAAACATGGCATCATAGCATTATGCAGCTTGTTGGTCTATTATTTGGGTGTTAGAGGTCCTGGGTTTAAATCTTGAATGCAGGTAGCATGGTGGCCTAGTGGTTAGAGGCTATCCTTCAACTGGATGACGGACATGTGCAGTACAAATATATTTAGTGTCTAGAAAAAGTATTCACCCCTCTTGGACTTTTTCATATTGTATTCTGTTACAATATGGGATCAAAATGTATTTCATTTAGTTTTTTTGTCATTGATAAAAACAAAGTACTCTATTATGTCAAAGTGAAAAACCTACACATTCTTTCTAAATTAGTTAAATAAAAACAGAAAATAAGTAATTACATAAGTATTCCCCTCCTGTTACGATCAACTGAGGAGACCCAAATGCAACCTAAAGCACACAGAAACAGACATAAAACAGCGTGGACACGTGTGATATGTGTGGCGGCCGGGCTCTACCACAAAACAGAGATAACGATTTGGCGATGAGTGGATGAAGACCCGGGGTTTATATACACAGGAGTTGATGAGCTTGATGGAAGGCAGGTGTATAGATAGTTGCAACATCAGGTGAGCAGGAGCCTGAACAGGAGGAAGCCACGCCAACACACACACACAGACAGACAGCTAAAGACAAGGAAGTGCTGAAACACAGGGGAGAGGGAAACACAAGATACACTGGGAACAAGCTGGCCACAGTCACAACCATGACACCCCCAGACTTAATACTTAATACAGCTCTGAGTCTGTTTGGGTAAGTCTCAGTCAGTTTTGCAAACCTGGACACAGCAACTTCTGCCCATTCTTATTTGCAAAATGTCTCAAGCTCCATCAAGTTGGATGGGTGCCATTGTTAATTTTTAAGTCTTGCCACAGATTATCTATTGGATTGAGGTCTGGGTTTTGACTGGGTCATTCCAGGACATTTACTTTTTGTTTATATGCCACTCAAGTGTGGCTTTGGCTGCATGTTTTATGTCATTGTCCTGCTGGAATATGTATCTTCTCCCGCGTCTCTTGTAGACTGCAACTTGTTTTTCTCCAGGATTTCTTTGCCCTATTGATTTTGCCCTCTATCATTAAGAGTTTTCCAGTCCCTGTATGAGGAACCGCAACGCAAAATGGTGATATAGTTGCACGCCCAACCCAAACTGAATTGGTGCTGACATGACTCTTGGTCTAGTTGTCTGCATCATTGCTTGTCTAATTGCTGCCACTTTGGCTTGAGTTTTGGTCCTGACAAATAGATCTTCCAGGAGCATGCAAAGAGTATCTGGAAGGAATCTGACGCCAGCCTCTTGCGATTCTATGTCATCAATAGCTAGATAGGATTCATAGAATAATCCAATGTCTTTGATATCTTGTTTTGATGAGCTTTCCAGCTGCCTGCACAAGCTTGATCTTCTCTTAACTTGTTTTGTTTGTTTCTGCTGTGTAGTATAGTAGTCTTGCAGCACCACCGTGGCTGTTGTCCTAATGGTAACCACATTTGGTTTCCCATTGATCTCTGTGAATGTTATCTTCTCACCGAAGAGTTCTTGGAGCCTCGTCTTCATGTGGGTATAACCATATGCTTCATGTTCACTGTGTGCAAGCTTCTGCTGCATCAGGTCAATTAGATAATTTATGGTGATCTGCTCATCATCATTTTCTTCAATATACTTAGCAACCTCCAAGAATGCTGCTATCCTCTCATCAGATTACGGCCGGCCAACCTTCCCCCTCTTGGACTCTAGTGTGTTTGTCTGATACTCTAATGGCATCTGTTTCTTTGTGCGAAAACTCACACTGCAAGTCTTGTGGTAGACTGCATCTGCTGCATGTAGGTCATGCACATGCAAAATATGTCCATTCACAGTCTCTGACCAATCATCACTTTGTTTACGACATGTTGCCAAAAGTGTGTTCTTGAATTCAATTGCCTTGACATGGAGAACATCTGGCTTCTTTCTCTTTTTTCCAAACTAAGCTGGTGTGCCACTTAAGCAATTCCTAAAGTGCATCAATATCATACACACTCAACAGTAGTAAGCTATATTTATACTTTGGTCACATATCTGATGTTTGCCTCAGTAACTCTCAGTTGTTACTCTCATTCTGTGTATGAGCCTTGGACATGTGCCTGTTCAGAAACAATCCATCCATCCATCTTCAACCGCTTATCCAAAGTCGGGTCACAGAGGTAGGAGCTCCAGCAGGGGCCCCCAAACTTCCCTTTTCTTGGCCACATTAACCAGCTCTGACCGGGGTATCCCAAGGCGTTCCCATGCCAGCGTGAAGATATAATCCCTCCACCTAGTCCTCGGTCTGCCCCGTGGTCTCCTCCCAGCTGGACATGCCTGGAAAACCTCCCTAGGGAGGTGACCAGGTGGCATCCTTACAAGATGCCCGAACCACCTCAACTGGCTCCTTTTCTATGCAAAGGAGCAGCGGCTCTACTCCAAGTCCCTCATGGATGACAGAGCTTCTCACCTTATCTTAAGGGAGATTCCAGCCACCCTCCTGAGAAAACCAATTTCTGTGATCTTGTTCTTTCGGTCATTACCCACCTTTTATGGCCATAGGTGAGAGTAGGTCATGGTTAAGGTCAACTTTATTTATATAGCACATTTAAAACTTGCTTTACAGTACAAAGCAGACAGATACAAAATACAATATAAAATGCACAAATAAAAGCAATACAATAAATAAACGAAATAGTCACAACAGGACCAGGGATGGCTTTACAAGCCAATGAAAACAAGTGAGTCTTGAGCCATGAATCTCTAGGGTCTGGGCAGACCGAATTTGTAGTGGCAGACTATTCCACAACTTTGGGGCAGCCACCGCAAAAGCTTGGTCGCCTTTGGTCTTTAGCCTAGACCTTGGGACATCTAAAAGTACCTCATTTGATGACCTCAGTGCTCTATCTGGTGTATGAACATGGAGAAGTTCAGCTAGGTACTGAGGGGCCAGCCCATTCAATGCCTTAAAAACAAACAACATAATTTTTTAATCAATCCTGAAGCAAACAGGAAGCCAGTGCAGGGAAGCCAGTGCAGGGAAGCCAGCACCGGTGTGATGTGGTTACGCTCTTTGTGCCGGTCAAGAAGCGTGCAGCAGCGTTCTGCACTAGCTGCAGGCATCGCTGGGAGAGCTGGTCAAGACCCACATACAGACCATTACAATAGTCCAACCTGGATGAAATGAAGGTATGGATAACCCTCTCAAGGTCATTGGGAGAGAGGTAGGGCTTTATTTTGGATAGGAGCCTCAACTGAAAAAAGGAGCCTTTTACTACAGAGCCAATTTGTTGAATTTAAAACCACTATATAAAGTGACACCGAGACTTTTGATAAAAGAGCGATTTTTGGCAGCAAGCGGTCCTAGAGCACCAGCAGAGTCATTAAAACAATGCCCAAACACAATAACCTCTGTCTATCCATCATTAAGAGTGATGACATTTAGATTCATCCAAGTCTAATGTCATTCCGACCAGCCAGCAGAGGCTTAAGGGAATCTTGACATTTTACATTACATTACATTACAGCATTTAGGAGACGCTTTTATCCAAAGCGACTTACATACATTACATTACAGCATTTAGGAGACCTACATATCATACCGTTGGCGGAGGCAGCCATGCAAGGTACCAACCTGCTCAACGGGAGCAATTTTGGGGTTAGGTGTCTTGCTCAAGGACACTACGACAGATTTTTTCCCGGGAGGAGCTGGACTCGAACCGCCGACCTTGCAGTTGCGGGGCGGGAACTCTACCTCCTGAGCTACTGCCGCCCCCATACAAGTATACATTGCATGCATCATATACATAGTACATCACACCATGCACCACACCACACACAAACACACATTTGCATGTCTTTTTTGACTGTGGGAGGAAACCGGAGCACCCGGAGGAAACCCACGCGAACACGGGGAGAACATGCAAACTCCACACAGAAAGGGCCAGGTGAGATTTGAACCCAGGACCTTCTTGCTGTGAGGCGACAGTGCTAACCACTGTGCCACCGTGCTGCCCATTAATACTATATGATGGCGTACAGAAGTTGGCTATGGAAGTATGGCTATCGCGTTTTACAGTTTACTACATTTACATTTACACTTAAAATGTTTCCAACAGTACAATTCAAAATAAAATGAGGTTTTTGGGTTGGGGGGTCCCTACATGAAATTACATTGAAATAGTCATATAATACTTTCATATTGTGGCCTATGCACCGTGGCAGGTGTTGTATCTTCTAGTCATTGGTAATAGCCAACCCATATTTAAGCAGCGGCATACTTGATCCTGCTGTTGTGGTCAGACATGGGTGAAAGAGTTTTTCATTCTTAGCATGTGTTTTTACCTGGTTGTAGTACCAGGTGGGTGGGGTCTGGTGTCTTGGACTATACAATGTGAGACAGAAAACTTCAGACTATTTGAAAGTCAATAGTTTACTTTTCTGCCATTGACACAACTTTTCTGACTGTATCTGAATTATCCCGATGCATTACATTCCACTCATCTCTTGCTGCTAGTAGGTTAATACGAATGCTACGAATGAATTTGTAGATACTGTTTCACCCTAGTATGCTTGTATCTCCATGTTATCAACCTTTTATTTTGCATCTGTGCTGAATGTAAATTTAGCTCCATGGAATATATGAAACGCATTCACAATCTTTAGCTTGCCTTTTACTATCTTTCAACACTGCCGTAATGACTGGGAAGCTTGAAACAGCATAATGCATATTTTCTGAACTGTGAAAACGCTCAAATATTGTCTTTATTTTCATAGTTAAGCTTTTCATTATGGTTGGATATGCAAACTTACTTTCATGTCCCATAAAACACAAATGTAATGTCCCTGTGCCATGTAGAGTAATGTGGAGAACTGAGGCCCTGCCTTTGGGTCAGCTCCAGACTACAACCATCTATAATTCCCTGCTCTCACATTTCAGAGACCTTAGTAATGACATTTTTCATAAGTTACAGGGAGCACACATCAAATGTCATTCCCACTACATGTATCAGAGAGGCAAGACACCTGGAAAGTCATTCATGCTTAGTGCACTCTGATCAAATGCCAACTAGTGGTAGTGTACCAGGTGGTCTATTATTGCCATTTGGATATCTCAGGAAGGGTTTAAACTGCCCCTCCTGGTCCAGATTGACTAAAGCACACAGAGCTGTGATGACACTAAACCAGGCCACAGTGGCCAAAGTTGTGTAAAAGAGGAGATAATCCGGACACAGCCCGAACAAAACTGTCATCAGCTTGATTCAGATCTTGTGAAGGTGCTCACACTGAGCGGCAACAAACTTCCCCTCAGTGCTACCTTATGTAGTCATGGACCAGCAGTCCTTATAGCGGAAGACGGTGCTGCACTGGGGGAGTAATGATTTTAGCTTTAAACTGAATTACCAATCGATTCGGTCTGCAGATCAGAACACAGCTTGCGAGCCGACTGTGGACACGCTGCGCTGTGGAGTCGCTTTACAAATTGACTGCTGCACACATAGGGGGAAATATATCTATATATGTCAGCTTGGCACTGCATGCATGGTGGCCTGCTGGGCGTGAATAGGCCTTGTGATCACTAGAGAGGCAGCTGCAGAGTGTTTACGCTGAATTGGGTTGTAAGCATGAGCATGTATTTGGTGAGGAGGACCACAGGAATCGGAAGATAACTTTCCCAGAGGTTTTGTTTACGCAAGCTACAACTGGGCACGACCAGGACGGCAGAGGAGGAAAGGGTGCTGCTTTCTTGTGTCTCCTCCCCCTTCACTAAATGAAAGGCTCCAACCTGGCATAATGCCAAGCCTAAAAGGAAATTGCATAAAATAATACAAAGCAAATTATCCTGGGTTTTTCTGGATTGGAGGTTGAGTTTTAACTGTGGTATTTTTGCTGTCTTTTACAGCGATCACTGCAGAACGTAGTAGCACAAGTGTCATGTTCCAGAGAACAGAGGCTAGGCTGTGATTACTGAGCTCAAGCTGAACTGTAAAATTGCTTGTCAGCAGTTGATATGTTTCTGGAAAAGCCTGTGCTCTTGATTGAATTAGTTTGGAGGTTTTCTGTGGGGAGGAGGAATGTGTCCAATTTGCTTACCTGCTGACAGGCGGCACAGATATTGTGACTTTGTGATGTTACTGTGGAACCAAGGAACAGCCTGCTGAAGCGGTTTTTGTCGATGGTAGGGCTGCAGCTATTGATTATTTTAGTAATAGAATATTCTACCGATTATTCCATCAATTTATCGAGTACTTGGATAAGAAATACTTTTGCTTTATTAAAGAGCAATAGTAAATATACAAGAGAAAATAAAACGGGTCTCTTAAAATGAACAACTATTTTATTAGCTTTTTTTTAAAATAAACATTTGTATTGCTTAAATTGCATACAATAATATTATCTGTCAAAACTAAACCCATTTAGTGCATTAAGTACCATATCACATTCTGGGTTTTAAAGAAAACATTTTCTGAAATGCAAAAACACATGACTTTAAAAAAGGTATTCAACCTAAAACTAAGGCATCAATTAAAATAATAATAACAATGACTTCACTGTCGAGTAGTGTTTCGAGCGTTTCGTGAAGCTTCGGCACAATTGTTTTGGAAAGCCTTGTTCTAGTCATCCCTAGAGATTTGCATTCATTCCTCTTCTACACTTGACTCGCCTGGCGCCTCTGAGTAGAAGGACAGCAGCAACAAGCACCCGTTGGCTTCAGTGCGGCAGAATTACTATTTGCCTCACCCTGTGCCTTTTCACTGCGGTTTTATGTCCCATTAGCAAAACTAAATATGTCACTTACAAACATTAAACTTTAATGGTTAAACACATTAGCCAAACTGTGCAAATCCGGGTATATAAGCGTATCTGCAAACATTATATTGGCGACATGCAGAGATACGGCAACAGGCACGGGCCAATTGCATGTATCAACCCAGTTTGTGATGGATTGCGCATTCAGAGGCTCGGCTCGTTGCTGCCGCACCTCGCGTTTCATCCCTGTATTTGAACAGGAAATATGCAAATTCAGCGATTTTGACTATACATTTTTTTATAAATTAGTCATACATAAAGATCAGTGGACAAATATGAATATTCATTTTATGTTATCATTATTATTTATTTTACTTGTCATGATGACGGGTGAGGCTCTGCCTCCCTTGACCGCACGTCCCTGCCCCTCCAGGTCTCTGACGCTGACGTCCGTTGCAGCTTCAGACAGGACGCTAATGAACCTGGCTGCCTTAAGTCACTGTAGCTCCCAGATGTCATTATAAATGACTTCAATGAATCTGGAACAATATTAACACAAAAAGTTCACGTAACAATACAGCATACTCAGCCATATTATTCACTGTCCCCTCCCCACAGACATCAGATTCATTGAAAATACTTGTTGGCTAGCTAGCTAACCATTAGCTAGCGGTGGGGTGGGAATAGCTAACTGTTAGCCAGCTAATGTTAACATTACTAAATGGATTAAAGTCACTCGCCTTCGGTATTTGGCAAGCTTGATCGGACTTGTACTTCCCCCCCCCCGACGTCCACTCCATTTATCTCTTCAGATCCAGCAGTGTCGGGTAAAAGGCTGCTCAGTCTTTGCGACATGATAAGCTGTGCTAATTATTATTGTGCTATTGTGGCTAGTTCGGTTTTACAATAGACACTGTTCAGAGTTTTTGTTTCAGCTTGAAATTATCCCAAACTTTGGACACTGTCTTTTTCCCCTCGCTATTTTCTCTCTCTTGCTCCATTTAGCAATCCACATGACCAAATCATGTCTTCTTCATGTGTCCACAGCGTAAGCATTGTGCAACAGTAATAATCATCCGTGCGAAACACAGTGCACTGTATATAGTTCTATTGATTAAACGAAGCTTCAACATAAATAATTTGCATCGATCATTTTTTGTAATCGAGGTTCTCGGTTTTCTCTATGAACCGTTTCAGCCCTAGTCGATGGAATAAATTGATGTTGCCGTTGTAATATTTTACATGTGCAATATCTGAAATTTCCTCTGTGCTATTACCTCATGGTATTCTGCTAGATTTATTCATGCACTCAGGTACCTCTTTTTTGTTTGTTTTCCTTATGGACAAATGCTTGTCTTTTTCAGTCATTCTTGATCATTTGATGACCACTGACCAAGCCATATTTGATTTTCAGATGAGGAGGTATAGGCTAACAAGTAGTACTGCATATTTTTCCATTTGTATGTGCATAGACATGGTAACTGTGCTGTCAGAGGCTCTTCAGATATGTATTCTGTGGATTTTGTTTGTCCCGTTCATGTTTACTGATAGGATCTGTGTGGTTACTCCTTCATATTGGTGGTGAGATGGGGTCATGTTGGTGCAATATTGTGTTTGCCCTGAGGTTGAAATGATTTTGTTTGCTATAATAGCTGTAAAACACCTTATTTCCCACTGGACGTTCTTTCATACAAATATTCCTGGAGTGGGATTTAAGGGGTGGAAAACTATCAAAATTACACTGGTTTCTGTCAGCATGCATAGACATATGTATATCTTGCATGCTATTGTTTATGTTTCAATACTAATTAATTGGTTTATAAAATCACTGAACTACTCACAAATAACATTTTAAATTAAGATGCTTCAACTCATCAGCCCCAAATCCACCTTCCCAGCTCTCACTAAGACTTGAAGACAATCCTGGAAATATGATCACGACTAAAAGAGAGGAATATAAAAAAAATCACAACAGTGTATTTACACCCAAAAATAGAGGAATTCACTGTGAGGTTACTTGGTTTTCTCTCTGCCTGTGATCATTCAGACAGTGGAGTCTTTTCACATTAGGATCAGGATCCATGTAAGCTCTTAATTCTCTTCTGTTAAACAGTTATTGAAGAAATGTGATGGTGGTGCAGAAGGAGGAATAAAAACACTGGATGCCCAGTGTTTGCTCTGCCGTGTAGCCATGTCTGGCTCTCTGTGCTACTCATATTACAGAGCACCTTTAGCCACGAATTCACTCTGTTAATAAAAGCCTCCTATCCCACAGCTATTTTAAAGTGCACTTTTCTATGGCTTGTTCCCTTCTGCCAGATCCCTGTAGCAGAAAAGGTAAAGGAGGGGTAGAAGTAGATGAGCTCTTTGCATTGTCACAGCACTGCCTTAGCCGTTGATACTGTGCTGCTATCGACATTTCCGTTCAGTCCCTTGGTTAGGTAGAGAGTTAAAATCACTTAAATTGCCAGGTACAATGAATGCATAGAAATTTGTTTCAGCGACATTGATGCGCAGCTCAGAGATTCAGCTTACATACTAACGCACATGGCACAAGGACAACAGGACCTCACCCAAAGTGCAAAGGGACAGTACAAGACATACTGTAGACCGCAGACTGCACATATCACGCTACAAATATACATTCCGCTTTCAGAACCCCTTCTGGATTCCATTTCAGGGACGTATCCTTCCACAATCAACTGATTCAACTCTCCAGATTTCCCAATCTTTTCATTCATAGTAAGTTTCCGTACCCAAAATGCTTTTCCACGCACACACAGTGTGGAACATGATTGATTGTTTGGACCCTTACAAGGATTGCTGCAGCGCTTGTCTAGCTCGTCACATCATTTTAATTACAGAGCGTTCATTGTCTGTGCTGACCCATTTTAATGTGGGCCCTTACCGTCAGCTGCGCAATCCCTCCAATCACACTTAATTTCATTTGGCACTTGACTCAATCAGCATGGCCGTGAACATGAGCATTTGAATGAATGGAAAATAACAATAAGAAGATCCACTCCCTGCTCTGGTTGTCGTCCAAGGCCCCTGGCACAGCCTGTACCATGACACGATAGGGCTTTTAATGTTAAAGATTGATACCGGTGGCTTGGGACGTTTCTTGGGATCTTAATCACAGTTCTCTGAGGAGATTTGGAGCTGCTCTTAAAGGGCCCTGGAAACGCAATAAGACATGGCTCACAGAGACGGAGCCCAGAGAATTTCTCACCACCAATTAGCACTTGGACTTTACTTGATTGCATTTTCTCTAATGACGCCAATGTGATTCAGGTCAATGTCTGTGGTTACACTATATTTAATTTCATTGTACCTTTTTGCTGTTGTGTTTGTTTTAATGACACATTGCTCCCTGATTCATACATACTTACTCATCATGCTTTGGGAAGACCAACCAGAGAGGTGTACCGGTAACACTTGTAAACATTGTGAATATTGATGGTATTAAGAAATTAGCTGGACTCTACTCTGCCAATCCTCTTTATCAGCTTCTTCCTATTCCTGCAACAGGCTGAATCCATATTGAAAGCATCAATATGTTCAAGATCCGTATATATATTCCCCTGGGCCTTCCCATAATTCTCAGGGAACTCTCAGGGAACGAAGAGCTTATTCACTTCCAGAGAGACACAGGGATGGAGGAAACTGAGACAGCACTGCACTGAGCCCTATCTCTCCCCACAATCAGCACAATGTTCCTACTGTTTGAATACAGAGGGATATCTCTGAGACTTCAATTTGTTATCTAAAAGAAGAAGGGGGACAGGGTAACACTTCCCAGATAAGCCCAGCATAAGGTTAATTACCAGCCGAGTGGCTGACGTAACCCAGCCATGTCAGGTCTCAAAGTTACACAGCTGGGAAGTGAGGGAGTCCTACCTACTGACAGATATTTCACAATTGAGGGGTGTGTTGTCTGTATCTGTGTGTGCACATGTCTGTACACGCACTTGTGCAATCTTGTAGACCCCAGTGCTCAACTCAGATAGTTTAGTGGGGCAGATCCAGGTAAGACTGCACTGGAGAACTAGAGAGCCCAAACCACCTGCTTCAGCAACTGCTAGCAGTAGCTTGTGGCTCCTTTCTCATTGGTGCGTAACGCTGTTAACATTGCTGCTGATTCTCCACTCTCTCCAGGGCACATACTAATTAATGGATACCAGCAGTTGATTAGCAGCAGTTCTTTCTGTAATTACATTCACGTACTAACCACTCAGAAGAAAAGGAGACTGGAAAATATATTAATGCACTTCTCAGTTCCCCCTGAACTTAATTTGTTTCCACTATTGTTTGGCCTCTGCTAAGATAATATTATTTCCCTCTCCATCTTTTGGAGTTGTTCATCATTCATAATGTTTTAAGAGAGTGACTTTGTAATAAACACACAAAAGAGATTACTCCGATGCTTTGTTGAAAATAAGGGAGAATGTTGTCAGTGGAACTTCATGAAGTTCAGCAACTCGCTGTGATTCTTTCTCCTTCAAGCCGTGTAGGCAGGGTTTGCACTCCTCACTCACAGAGAGGTGCATTGTGCTCCAGGGCCCAGCTGCTAGCCCATAATTCTTCATTCTATGTCCCATTGTTCCTACCTGTCAGCACGCTTGTGTCTCAGAAGAAAGGAAGTGGCTGCCATTTTGCCAGCAGGCTATGTGTGGGTTGAGGGGGGTGGGTTGGTGTGAAAACACTGTTATTTCTTACCAAAGTGCAGGTTTTTAATAGCTCGCCTACAGTTTAAAGCCCCCATCTGTAATTGCAGTGTGGCGCCCTCTGCACTGATATTTGTTGTCTGTCCCTTTTAAAAACGCTAAAGATTAATTTTATGTTTTGATGCTGTAAAAGGTTTATTTACATTTGTAATGATTGTATACACTTTAGTCAAATACCCTTTTTTATTTGAAGTTGCAATGGGATAAGAAGGCACAAACCATTTACTTTTTATGTTCAAGGTACATTTTTCATATATATGTAAAATTAAGTTGGTCAAATAAATGGTTGATATTATAACCCACCTCTCACAAACCAAGATACAGCTACACCACACATATTTAAAAAATACTCTCCACTTCCCTTTTTTCCTCAGTAACACTCGTCCCCCCCATAGGTTATTTGAAGTTAATAACCTGCCACTGCATCTTGATACTTGGCTTTGTGATGCAAACATATCCTTAATTGCCATCCCATAAGAGCTGAATAGCCAGGCCACATTCTCATTACATTAGTTTGAATTGGCTTGGGCCTCTCACAGGCATCTCCTCATGTCACAATAATGGCAAAGTGGCAGAATTAATTTGTGCAAGGGGAGTGAGGGGTTAACTCGGTGTGTAAACATTCAAAGCAAAGTATGACATGCCATTTGAATGATAGGTGTTCATTTTGGAGGGGAGAGCCTGTGGTACACCAGATGTTATCTTGACACTTGTAGATTGATAGTGTGTTTGTTTTTTTGTCTTCATTTGCAGTTCCAGAACAACAACAACTACATGAATATGGCGGAGGCCAACGGTGCCCTACTTGCTGCTGGTGATGTGAGTATACATCCTTCTCTATATTCCAATTTCCATTTGATTATGGGAAAGGCAACTGATGAAGACATACTACCCAATACAGATGCAGCCAATTAAAGTGATAAAGTACAGTGGAGCAGATGTTGCTGAATGGTCCAGATAAGTTGTTTCTTAGAAAGGCATTAAGGCCTGACACATTATCAGTCAGTAGACTGCATGGAGATGCATCATACCGTGGGCATTTCAAATGACTACAGCTATAGCTTAACAAGTTGCCACTACATTGTATTTTATTTTTTCATTGGTGTATATTAATGGTATAGCTTTTTGTTAATATAATAATCTATATATTATATCTACATATTAAGCTGTGTTCCTGATACAGTAGCAACTATTTAAGGAAATGTAGATGGGCACATTTACCAACAGTAACAACCAATAGTGTAAAAATTACCCATTCTTAAAGCCCAGTAAGTAAAGTTATCCACGATTATTTTCTTTTTTTTCCTGTCTCTGCCACAGGCAATATTGCTCATCTTCATTGCCTCAAAATGTTGCCCGCTTGTCATTACCCTAAGACTGAAGCATACAGAAAGATCGGCTAAGCTCACCCTAAAGCCTCATCATAGTGACAGTGGGTATTCTGAGAGCTGTGTGGTGTGGCTGTCTTGACAACACCCAATAAGCTTAAGTGACATCCCAGAAAGTTGAGGATGTAAACACCTGTTTTCTTCTTCTTTCCAAATACATAATCAAGGAACCCAAGGAGATTCAGCAGTTCTGTCACTCATAGGGCCTCTCTCTTTGCTGGCACTTATGAAACCTGAAATGTCACCAGCTGGCTTAGGCTGTAGAGCTGCCTGAATAATTATATCTCTACTGTAAATCACATTAAAGGAAATAAGAGGCTAGTTCTGTTTCTCTGGAGGTATATAACTGCCTCTCTGAGCTATAATATACCTAACAGTGTGCTAAACATACCCGTTTTACTCACCCTCCGCCCTCTCCACTGCTCTGTCATTAGAGACAAGTGCACCAAAAATACCCATAGTCCACTGTGGTTAAAACGGGCCAATCTCATCCAGTTTAGCAGGAGAAATTAATATGGCTTCAAAACCCAGAGCAAAGCATAATTACACAGAGTAAGATAGATGCCGTTGTTAGCGCCTCACATTTTTCAGTATTCAGGAAAATAGTTATTGTTTCCATCCTCCTTAGCTCGGCAGTGGGGATGCTACTGTGGCATTTAAGCACAGGCGATTGCAGCAGAAGTGTTTGGAGTGTGTGACCTCATGTTCATAAAGTAGCCGCTCCACAAAGCCGGAGAGTACTATGGGAGAAGTTACATTTCCCCCCACATTTGCTCTGAGTGGGTGCATCGTCTGTATCCTTGGGCCGCTTGGGCCCACTGCAGCGGGGGCCACGGCGGCACAAGCTGTTTGGAGTGCGTTCAGCCCCCAGCTGTGAGGGCCCAGTGTGGCAGCCAGGGTAGGGGGATGGGCAAGTGTGGGGGCACTTGATAAAACATCTCAGCTCATTTGCATTTTATCAAAAGGAACAACTGTTTCTAGTGTTAGGGCACAGATGGCATTGTGCTTAGAAAGAGAGAGAGAGAGAAACTTCTTTAGTGCACAACTTAGCTTTTTGTTTCTTGATGATGGAGTGTACAAAGTACTGTTTCTTGCAACCTGAGCTGAAGAAAGATTAAAGTGACTTTCCACTTTGAGTTGTGAAGTTTCACAACTAAATTAGTTTATATTAATCTACTTAATGTGTCAGCCTTGGGCTCAGTACAGTGGAAGGGAAGCCTCCTGCACGAGCGCCAGCCAAAATGGATCTGGGCTCTGTGATGAATAGCTAACTTTGACAGTAGGGTAATGTATGCAGCCACATTTGCCTAGAGATTGTTTTCAACTCAAACCAGAGGCTAATTGTTTTTAAAAGAAAGATGCAGCCCTCCTTTAGATCTGCGCAACAATACAGTCCTGCACACAGGCGTGTTATAAAGAACCATGTCTCTCTCTCCCCTATCTTGCTCCTTAACTTGCACCTAATCCTGTTTTGTAAGAAGATTAAACAAATAATTCTGCCTGGCTCATGTCACTTTACCTAGCATTACTCTATTATACATAAATATTATATGGACATAAACATTTGTTGTATATGTTGTTGTCTGGGCTTTGACCCTTGCACTGAGTAAATGGTTGCTCATAATGGTGATATAGGCATTTAACCATTAGACATTTAACCATATTATTTTTCTGCACAGTCAATTTTAAATACAAAGTAATCCCCATCCAGCCACTATTGGTTTGCACAACCCATATCATTCACATTTCTGATGCATTGTGCAAGAGGCAAAATGCTTCTACATCAGAGCAGAAGACCTGTATTTGCTGTTTAGATGGCTGGCGTATCATTTACCTTATGCACTTAGAGGATGAGATAAGATGACCTTGGTGTGCTTGGTAAAGCATATATCCTAGCAGGGAAAGCTTGACTGCTTCCCTCAGGGAAAGGGATACTGTACACTGAGATTTAGTTTCACTCAGAAGTATTACGTTACCGTCTCAATCAAATTAGAGAGGTGTAATGAACTATAAATATGTAGAAATGGACTACAAATGATCCAAATTTGAAATGATGTTGATTGGGGGTGCCATGGTTGATGTTGTCATTTGAGTAGCTGTGCACTCTGCCTGTCTAGATATTGGAAACTGGAGCCTCAATCCTGGCTCTATTGATTCTGAGGCCTATTATATGCAGTAATTGCATGGGTCTGCCTTTAACAAGTCTTGGTTATTGCATCTGTGAATTGGATTACAAAGTTTATTGAAAGGCTGGAGATATTGCCTGAAAAGCTTTTCTTGTTCTTGTCTCCTTATATTGGAGGAGCACCATGGTGGTACGGGGATATGAAACCAGAACCATGGGATAATTCGCTCATATACATCATCACGAATGTCTCTTCTTCATCTCCTAGTCCTTTTCCTGTATGTTTCAATTGGTATAATCCTTGCATTTAATATTTTGAGTTAAAGCAATGTGTAGGGATGTAACCAGGTTAGGAGTACAGGGTGTGGTCTTGTGGAGCTCAAAGGGGTTAAATTAAAAATTTGCTATTTTGGACCCTATTTGTGGATTTTCTACCATGAAACTGACGCATAGAGACCATCATTTCACATATCGGTTCAGTATTGAGCTTTATACAGTTTTCCTGCAAACTCTCACTGGGCTACAATAGAAGTCAATTGGGCAATCGTAAATGCTTTGGAAAAACTATGAGAAATGTGCTTTTCCGAGACGGGACGCTCAGGGTGTATTCTTACGGGTCTCAGTATGCTGTCCTGTGAAATGTAGGGTATTTTTTGTGGAAACTATTTCGCAGAACGCACTTCGCACTGTAAACGTCCGCACTCTAGCTACGGTGTAGAGACACAGTATTATAAGAATAGCAAGTAGGCTTGGGACGGTGTAAGAAGAGTGGGCCAGTATTTATGAGTAACTCTAACTATTTGTTACTCTGCTTCAAATGCCAGATGGGTGGGGTTTACTGCACAGGGCAACAAACCAAGCACAGTGTAGACGAGAAAAGAAAAGTATTTGGTAGTCATTATAGTATCTTTTTTTCTGATTGACAACTTCTTATCTACATTGTCCTAAAGTGGGTAAACCCCATCCATGTGGTTCTCCAAGCAGATTAAGAATTGCTGAGAATAATTAACAAATATAGTTTGACCCAGGTCTACCTCCTCCATTAGGCACTGAGGCGTGGAGATTCCCCATACATTTGCTCAGGATGCTCATGCTGGATATTTCAGGCCTCTCTGTTACAAGCCCTGCTCTGCCCTCATTCCACTGGCCCCTGTGGCTGCCAATGGAAAGACATGCACACTCACACAATACACACACACCCCCCTACATGTACATGTACATGCCCACACATCCCGAGCCAGCTTCTGGCTTTGCACTTGGCTCTGCTGAGAACAATTTATATGGATAATCAGGCTGGTGATGCGAAGAAAGTGGATTGTGCATCTCTTAATCTCAGATCAGAGCCCCCTAAGCTGCTCCCGGTGCAGAATTAGACTGGCTTTATGTGAAGTGACACCAGACAGTGTGCGCAACACTGTAACACTCTGTGGGTTACAGTAGACTCTCTGGTACCTCTCTGGTCTGGCACCTCTCCCCTAGGGAGAGGGCCTTCCTTCACTGATAGCTGACACCTTTCATAGCCCCACAAACTCCATGTCTCCATTATCAGCTCCGCTTGTGCAGATGTTAATTTGAATCATCATTACAAAGGGAGATGACGTGCAAAAACACTGTCTTTGATACTGATCTTGGACCTCCTTCCCTCCTCCTCTGTCATTTTGGGGCGGCAGTAGCTCAGGAGGTAGAGCTCCCGTCCCGCAACCGCAAGGTCGGCGGTTCGAGTCCAGCTCCTCCCGGGGATAAATCTGTCGTAGTGTCCTTGAGCAAGACACCTAACCCCAAAATTGCTCCCCGGGCGCCATAATGGCAGCCCTCTGCTCCGGCCCCCCTAGCATGTGTGTGTTGTGCAATTACTTGTGTGTATCCGGGGGGGATCCGTGATGGGTTAAATGCTCTGTGCATGTGTGTGTGACAATAAAAAGAATTATGATTATGATGATTATGATTTTCTCTTTGAATTCTCCACTTCCATGCTCTTTAGCAGAAACTCAACGCTAGCATTCCTCCCCTCCAAGTACATGCCTGTGTTTATCTTAAAGGTCACGGTCATGTTTGTGCTGATTTCCTGTAAAAATGGAGCTCACCTCAGCTCACCTTCTTCCTTGAAGGTTGTCTCAAATATCTTGGTTGGCTCTATAATTCAGGCCACAATGCACCAGCCTATAGGATCCTGTGGCCTATATGCATGTACTTCTGCCCTGATTTAACTTACACAATGTCAAAACTACTTACATCAGCAAATAGTATCCATATGAGAGCAAGGGCAATACAAGTGGAAGTGATAGGTTTTCCACCCCAAAACCATCATTTTCGAGGGCGTTTGTGGGTAAATCTGGCCAAACAGACACAGCTTTTGCTGTGCATCTTTCTTTACATCAGGGTTGTAGTCAATATGACCCTACTTGACAAGAGGGCAAGACAAAGACAGGGACGAGTCCTTTCTCAGACAGAGATTGGAATAGTGCACCAATGTTTTGAAATTGCTATATTATATGTTAGAAATATAAAGATATACTTGGTTTGAGATGAGACTGACACATTGCACTCAGTCATCTCTTGCCTTCCCTCCTCTGCAACGACTCTTTGAATTTTGATTTACATGCTACTGAACAGGCATACATGGGAACAAAGTTCCAGAGGTTTTCTAGTGGACTCGAGCGTAATATGACAGTGGAGGACTCATAGTAAATGGTTTCTACTGAAGCTGCTTGTGATTTATTCTGCTCTCTATGAGCCAGAGGCCAGTGCAGTGATGAATATGACCGTAGCTCCTTCAGAAAGGAGAACTGATTCAATAGCTGTGAAACAAGCATTGAAAAGTGAAACAGTGGTAGGGAACAGGTAGAGAGAGAGAAGGGGGGAATGAGAACTCTATTAGCTGCCTCTGCCACTGGAATTCATCAGTGCTTGTCAAGACAGCTGCTCTGAGAAGGCAATGAATTAGTTTCAAGTGTCTGTGTGCTAAAGCAAGCAAGGGGAACATTAATACTCCCTAATCAAGGGCTGTGTTGGCATACTCCCTCCGCGCTGTCTCCCTTCTGTTATTCCATGCTCTTCTGGAGACAGAGAGACCGAGTGGAGCAGGACGGAAAAGACGAGCCTGGTTAGCTCTGTTGGTAGAACGTGCAACACTTAATATCAGGTTTGTAGGTTCTCATGTCAGGAGTACAGGGTGTGGTTAAACATGCCATCACCACTGGCAGGGTAAGGGGTTTGATTCCCACTGGGGCCATCCATGCTAAAATTGTGTACAACTATGGTACTGTAAGATGCTTTACATGTCATTAAATGGCTGTTATGTTATTGTGTTGTATTAAAGAGTGAGGGAACAAAGAGTGGGAGAGCAACAAGACGGTTGATTTGTCCTGGAACCATGCATTAAAACCCTCCTTCAACAACCTCATCAGTCCATTCAAATTCATCAGCGCCTTTTCAAAAGGGTTCATCTCAAAAAGTGATGCGTGATTATCTCCAGGACTCACAATCTCACATTCTCACTGAAAATGAAATTCAGGTGTGAAAATGTGACTCGGGGTGGGGAAGACCCATTTGTGCCTGTTCCAGTTTGTAGAAGTGCCTTGTTAATCCCATTTTACCCTGCAAGGCCTATTTGAAAAATCTAAAATGGTTGATGAGGTCACTGAATGCAGAGCTTCAACAGTGACCCAAGGCCAAGAAAAATGTTTGAAATAAATGTATGGCACTTCAAGGATAAAAAAGGTGTCATTATTGCTCATGAAAAGTCAGAAGCTGCTACTGTCTGTTCCGCTGCAGGTTTACGCACATGCTTTTCACCATGATGTATTATGGTAGACAATAGGACCCTTTGACTTGTGGGAGGTACAGCAAACCTGCAGTAGAACAGACAGTAGTAGCTTCTGCTTGTGGCAAATACATGAAAATGTTTAGACTTGTCATGAGCAATAATAGCGATAGGAAAAAACTACAATTACGCCGGTGTCATCCTTCAAGTTATCGGTCTGCCAGTATCGTCTCTTCACAAAGCTGGCTTCCTTTTCCTTTTTTTTTTACAACACAAAGGACATGCTGTTCCACATTCCCAACAGTGCTGAGAGCTTTTTTTAGTTTTTAGCGCTCAGGGTGCCAAATCATACTTGTCAACCTTTATACCTCAGAAATAGGGAGATTTTCATAACCCAAAAATTTAGTTTCAGAGACTTTGTTTCTTGCATTCTGGTGACTTTTAAAGTATGAAAATATCAAAATAATAAACACACTGAAAGAGCATTTTTATATTAAATACTTTTGTTTAAAAAATCGGCACGGCATGTTTTACAAAAGGCATGGCCCTTTACTTTAAAACTCTGTAAGAAACGGATATTATTTTTTCCATTCGGTCTTCAATTTACACAAATATTTATTGCGCTTCGCTTCCATTTCTCTGTGAAGGTAAAACACACATACAGTAAAAGTCATGAGGATGAACGTTGTCTTGACGACTCGAGCATTTGGTGTAACTGTCGTCCAGTTGGAAACAGTAGAATTTTAAGAGTCATGAGAATACAAGCTGCACGCTGTAATAAAGAAAAGTAAAAAAGGTGTCAAAAGACGTGGAAAAACTGTGACTCCGGGAGAAAACCAGGAGAGAGTAATGAAAATTGTGAGTCTCCCGGGAAAATCGGGAGGTTTGACAAGTATGTGCCGCTAGAAGCTAAAATATTTCCACTTTTAGCAAAAGGGCCCCATGCTTCTAAAAAAACTTCTGTAGTTCCTTAATAACAACAGCCAACCTCAAGCATCTGTTTAGCAATGCTAGCTTAGTTTCAAGTGTCTGTGTGCTAAAGCAAGCAAGGGGAACATTAATACTCCCTAATCAAGGGCGGTTATGGGTAGACACAGAACATTAGATACCATGCTGTTCGGTCCTGTGTTGAGCTGCATTTATGTGGAGCTGCATTTATGTGGAGCTGCAATGTGGTCATTGTGGGTATATGAATATATATATGTGAAGATGAAGACAAGACCCAAGTAGGTGAACAGTCCCATCTCCAAGAAGGCAAATAAGCAAATTAAGTGTGACCAAAAGCTTTAATTTGAAAGGCAGAAGGATTAGGCTGTTTGATGAGCAGATTTAAGGGTGCAGGCATGGGGAACAAAAAGAAAAACTTCTGGCCAAGCGTAATAATCTTTGAAAATGTTCTTTAAACCCATCTTCCTATGACGTGTATTTTCTCAGCACTTCAACCCAACATCTTCCATCCCAAAGATTAAGAGCTTTTATCATGTATCCTCTCTCTCCCATGATTGCTGCTTGATATTTTTGCATTTGACGTCTTCCTTCTGCGCTTGCCTTTTTCCTTCTTTGCTCAAAGTGGACTTTAATAGGTTTAGGAAATGTTACATCTCAGTGTACTTATAGACAAGTGTATTACCACTCCACTAAAACACTCCCTCTCTTAAACAAAGTTGTTTGATTTATTTCCTGAAGGTTTCCTGCTGGCATGTTAGATAAGGCCTACCTCGGCAAATGCTTCTTGTCTTTTGTGTTACTGGTTTTCACGAGTTTCCCTACTGCTTCTTCATAGACTTTTCATACACCCAGTTTGGGAGACGAGGAGTTTGAGATTCCTCCCATTACACCTCCACCTGAGACGGAGTCTGGCCTGGGCTTATTGGAAGTGGACTCACACTTCCCAGGAATCCCAGAGCCCCCGGCCCACCACAGGGGTCCCTTAATTCCCCAGTTCCCCCCGCAGAGCCTGGAGCTGCCCTCCATCACCATCTCGCGCAACATGATGGACCAGGAAGGGGTGTCCGTCAACAATGGCCTGCCTGTGGTGAGTACAACTACGTGTACACACCACCAGCAAATCGAGAAACCAGTCCATTTCGTTTTATATTTCTTATCCTTGTTTGTCAATGCGAAAATCCGGCACTAGCATTGCTCTGTGTCCTGCTTATAGCTGCAACACCATTGGTGCTACAGCTAGTTATAATATAGCTCAAATCCTCCAGTAGCACAGAAATGTGATGGCTAGTGTTGTAAAAACAGTAAGAAACAGGGTTGATTGTAAATTAACCCTACTGGAGACCCCTGTTAGGACAGTGCAGTGTGAAGTAGTGTCACAAGCATACATCTCTTAAATGAGCCCTTTTACTGAGCCATAGTGTCACCTTCACTGTTTTTGTATGCTTCCTGTTGTCAATGCATCTGGCACAGCATCTGGCCTTGTTTACAACACAGGCGGTATATGATCACATTGAGTAAATGTCATGATATTATGTTACTTACTATGTAGATTTTAAAAAGCACACAGACTGTAAATGATCCTCTCTGTAAGGTGAGCAGATGTGAATAGATCACAGGTGTACAGGAGTACAAAGCACTTTCAGCCCCAGAAGGACAGTGAAAACGGGACCCAAAAGTGCCACTGTTTTACGGGCTCATATATAATTCATATCGCTTCCAGAAGCCCTTCTACTGTAAATGCTGATGCATGCTTCTGTCCAATGTCACATGAGGTCTTCACAAGCCTTTATCTAATGTTCTGAATGGGCCTCAGCGCATTGTTTGGAGTTCAAGTTCAGCTTTTTGTATGCATGGAAAAGCACAGTGTTAGAGAATTAACCTCACAGAAAGCCATTTCTTAGTATGGAATTGATGAATAGATCCTTGGTCCACTGATATGGATGGTCAAACATGGAACAGTAGACAGAGTAATCACTCTCTTTATGGTGATAATGTTATGTGCTATAGATTTTAAGATTGTTGTCTGGGGTTGGAAATGCATTTTCAAATGCCACAATCGTAGTAGAAGCATTGAGGAGGAAAAATGGAAATGTCACTGGCTGACTTGTTGTCTTACAGATCTATTACAAAAATGGAAGATTCATTTAGGAGAAATGAAATGAAAGGACAAACGCATGAGCAGAGAGATGATGATATTGATGCTGAATTTGCTTTGTGAACCACATGATACATTACATGGAGAAGAGGTGCCATGATTATTTTAACTGTGTGAATAAATGAACCAGTGATATTACAGATATTTATTTACTTTCCATATGGGAAGGGGCTATAACATTTTACAGCTCTTTTTCGTGCTTCCATGCTTCTGGCATGTAAAATAATTGCAGCTTTTAAAATATCTCTACAGTAAGTGAGCCCCAGAAGACATTTGCCTAAAGAATTTTCATTTCATGGTCAGTTAAGCTTTCTACATCTGGAAGAAACGGAACCTTGACACAATTACATTCCTGACTGTTCTCCCGAATTGCTGGAGGATTAGATTTGATTCTCAAACGTTATTCCTCTTTAACACCATTTGCATGGCTCATGTCTCTGATTGTGTGGAGACTCTATTAAAAACTGAGGAAAGAATGTGGGTTTCTGCTCCTTGCCTTGTGGCATTGTCGTTGGCACACTGTTCACTCGTTATCAGTCATCACACATTGTACGGCAGGAAGGCTTACGGTGCCCCTTCTTTTTTTTTGTTGCAAATAGGATCGATCCCCTAAAGTCTAGAGACAATGCCTATAGAATTTCAGTTCATCTATGTTTTCATCTGAAAAGGGAACTCAACTTCTAAATGAGATAAGTAGCAGTGCCATTCTTGATGTATTCTATATTCAGAAACAATGATTTACGATGGCCCTAAAAAGGATGTTTTGTCATTTTGTCAGTAATGGAATGACAACCTTATTTATATACATGATTATATTATCTGTTATTTGTTATGGCTGCAGGGGCAAACGAATAAACCTTGTAACATTGCAATTACATTTTTCATCAAGCCGCCATTCTCATATTTTCCAAACACTTGGTCTTGGTTTTCTTTTTCGACAGTAGCTTGCTGGTGGTGAATATTTAGTGTCTCTGAAAGCCTGTCTCTTATCAGAACATAATGAGAAACCAAACCAGTGAGTGTACCTGGGCTATTTTCAAAACCTCCTTCCATGTCATTGCATCGCCAAGTGTTCTGCTAATTCCTCTCTCCTAATGTTCAGCATATGTGCAAATTGGCCACAGATGCTGGGGTTCTACAAAGAGAAATATGTTTTCTCAGCTGCAGAAATGCATGGCAAGCCCTGAATCTGAAGTAATTATTTATTTAATCTGCTCTCCTAACAATCTTCTGACTCATTTTTGTCTCCCAGCATGTGTCCTTCTGATTTGTGATTGAGTCTCAATAATGCCAAATAGTACTGGAGTTAGAGCTGCCAGTATTGCTTTATTCACAATTTATTCTCGATTCTCTCCCCGCTACACAGCAAGGGTCTTTGGGTACTATTTCAAGAAACACCTGGTGCCTTCACCATTTTTTTCATTTTTTTCTTGACAGATGTAAGTATGTACCGAAATGGGCTCTGTGTCCGCCATGATTGGATTTTAAATCTACACTAGTCAACTAGTTGTAGTAGATGTTAAAATCAATATTTAGTAGATATGAGCCCTGCTGTCTTATTAAGTTGACCACTATGTAGTGTTGTATAATATATTTTTCATTACCAACTTGCTGTTTCTGATGCACTTAGCTGTACAGCAGCATGCAAAGATAATAAGGACGACATGCATCATTCAACAACTACATGCAATAAGAAACTGAGGCTGAATAAGCCATTTGTAGTTTGTTGTTCGCATGATTCGATACGCCTTGACATTGTGTAGATTGCCAGTGAATATAATACCCTAGGTTTTGACTTGTCAAAAATTGCTATATCCTGAATCAAATGGAAAGTGTGACCACTGTTGCAGAAAGCATGTTTTTTTGCACTTCTCTCTTATCTCTCCTTCCAAGCCAAGTAGCACTGACATCAGTTGTTCATCAATTTCAAAGAGTGGATTTTTTTTCTTTCCTTTTTTCTCTTTCGACAGATGGGTATTGTGACATATTGGGTCAGTCAGAAATGAAAGATATTCATGCAGGCATGCAATACTTGTAATGAAGTCTTGGCTTGACCTTCTGCATGATTGATTCTGTAATGAACTTTTCTCAGGCAGCGCTCAAAATGAAATGATGTCATGTTGAACAAGTTTTAAATACCCATAGTGCATCATGAGAAATGGTGAAAGGGGTATGGGTCAGTGTGTGTTCTGGACCAAGAGGAAGGAGCCTACTGGCCTGACAGTCTGGGCAAGGGGTGGAAGAGAGAGAGATTTGTTTTTAAGTGGGGGTTAGAGGTTGGGAAGATAGATAGCCTGAGTTTGCACAGCAGAAAGAGAGCGAGGTGTGTTTGACTGAGACAGGGGAGAGGAAAGAAGAACAATTTATCTTCATGCTATTATAGCCTTTACCGGCATTCAAAATTCAATTTTTCTCATTTGGCTTAAGCACAGACTCAGTAGGTTGCTGAAAATGGAGGGGGGGGGAAATAAAATGATGTTTAGAAGCCGAGTAAAGGAATATGTGCAGAGCACTGATAAACTATCTTTAATAGGACTGACCTTTCATGCTGGCGAAAGTTACTGGGGGATTCATCCTTATAATTACCATATAGATGATTTTACCCCTCTCCTGCCATGGAACATTTCCAAGAGCTCTGGCATTGATTGAATGGAAATTGAACTTGTTAACATTATTTTCAGCCTGTTACAGCTTACATGGTGCCACTGTTCATAAATTCTCCACCTCCCCAAATTCTGATTTCCAATATCTTCAAGAACAGACCCGAGCCTGCTTTCATTTTTTTACATCACTGTTGAGATTATTATCCCTGCACTTGTGAATGAGTAATGTTGTATTTTGAGTCCGGCTGCTGTGTTTATTGGCCTGTGTATTGTGGAAAGGGTTTCACCCAATGCATCTCTTTAGTTTTTAGCATGCTTCATGCAGCAGAGTGTTTGCTATGTTAAGTGTGGATGAGGCCAACAATAATCATCAGAACAGACCCTATATTTCTTTTTACCAACATATTGCTAGCAGTATGATGCTGTTTCCAGCTACTTCAGCTTTTGCATTTCAAAGGCACACAATGGGTAAAGTTGCAATCTGAATTTCCATCAAAAAGCTTGATTGATTACAGAGTAGATTTCAGCTTACTAGTGTTTGACAAATGCACATGCATCCATGTTGACATGTATACACACAGACAACACACACACAGGCACAAACCTGACAAAGGAGGGCACATCTGGCCACTGTGCACTCGAGATAAGGACTTATTTGCAGATTTACGATGACTATCAAAATATCTAGTTAAATGTCTGCTGTGACTGCTGACAATACTGCAATCAAAATGCAAATGAGATGGCAGAGGGACATAAATAAACTTGTTCTAGATTCATATTCACAATCAAGGCCACTGTTACTTAAGATGATTTATTTCACTAGTGTGCTATTAGCTGTTATCTTTTCATGTAGGATCACATTTGTTCAAATCAGGCATGTGCTTAAGCTGTTATTTTACTGACATAACTGTCATGGTTCTTTTGTACCAGAAAATTAAAAGGCCACTTCAGTTATTGCTATAATATGTGGCAAAAGAATGTGTGATATGATTACGTTTTGGATATTTAACTGTGGTCATCAGTGCATGTCTTTAAAATGCACAGCATCTAAAGGCCATTTTGAAGAAATCACCATTTTTCAAACAAATGGCAGAATGGGCCATTGCTCTAAGTCAAAATTGCATCATTGGGATTGGGCAGAAGTGTTATTATACAGATGGCCACGACTAATGAGCTCAGTGTGTGTGTCTTTAATGTTCTCAGCGAGCAGAGAGCAAACTGAGAGCCATCGTATGCTCAGTAATGAAGATGACAACAACACTTTTGGACCACAGATATGTAAATCAGAGTCATTCAGTCACATACTTGTTTATAGCAGCTTTTATTCGTGAGAGAATTGAAAGGTTCCATATTTGGAAAATCATAACAATATGTCTTCAAATTCTTCCCCAACCTTTGTCTCACCTTTGCAGAATCCTTTGCTCATGTAAATATGAAATACGTTCTCACGTCATAGATTGTATTTATGAAAAGCAGTAGACATGGCATATGAGAAATAAATGGATTGTAGATCCAATATGTTTCTGTCTGAAATGGGGTTACAATATTGTTTTTGAAGACGGGCGTTCATAAGGTTCTTTCAATAAAGCCAGGTGCATGGATTTATGATGTGTTGATGTTGGGAGAGATTGAGTTTGTGCTGCTGAATACCAGATGGATGTACCTAGGGAGAATAAATCACCTTTTCTGTTGTGTTCACTTCCCCTTCTCTGTTCCATGTCAGCTCCACTAGCTCTCTGATCAGTCTTCCCTCTGGAGGGCTGGCAGTCCTTGCAATTTCATCCACTGCGCCTTCTCTAAGACTTTCAAGAACCACATGTTTTACCACGAAAAATGCACATTTTGAAGACATTTGGAAGATGTTATTATATTATACCCAGGATGGGAGAAGGGAGGGGACCTGTCCAAGTCACTTGAACTGTATCCCCTCAGCCAGTTGATTTATGGAGTTGATTGTGTAGAAGTATTTTTTCCACTGTTTGGTAGTCAAAGTATGATCTATGAAAGCTGTACTGGAGGTATCATTTGTTTAGCCTCTTTCACAGAACCAAGTGAAAGTTCTAACCTTCAAATTTCACTGAAATGTACTGTATACGGCTTCTTATGCTGCTGGGCACCTCAATCAAAACTGGCTTTTGGATAGTGGTACATGCATATACATTTTGACCTGACCAGTCTTTTTATTGCTGCATTTGAAGTCGTACAAAACTGCAAGTAGCTGAGTTCACTGTTTGCCAGTCCACTCATATCCTCCAGGGACTGGGCAGTCAAAAGCTATACAATAGAGTTTTGAAATGAATCAATTGAGCTGTGTAGCCATCTATTAATGGCTTATAAAGTAGGCTCCTTGGGTGTCAAGTTAATTTATCATGGCCGTTAAGAGACATTTAAGACCCAGGACATGGTGACATGTGATCTGCCATATAACAATCCACAGAATCCAATGACCTGATTTCCTCTCTGGTTTAAGGATACAACTTCATAGGCTTCATACATTGGGCAGCAGGGTGGCATAGTGAGTGTAATGTAATGTATTATAATGTAATGGAGACCGTCTTTCAATTGGAGGACCCGGGTTCAAGCATGTGTGTCAATGAGCATCTGTCCTTGAGCAATACACTGAATCCCTAGAACGAGGGATTTGGGTGTTGTTCTGTAGCTGAACCTGTGCATAGCAAGCAAAAAGAGAATTCCAGCTACAGGGATCAGTAAAATATGTAAAGTTATTATTCTATTTATTATCAATTTATACTTTTTGTACCAATGTTTATCCAGAATGTCGGGCCAGGCCATCTTCGCCAGTACCCGCCCAACCCAGCCATGGTGATGAGATCCATCATCAGCATGAACAACCCCAATGGGATGATGTCACGGAATCAGCTGACCACCATCAACCAATCCCAACTCAATGCGCAGTTGGGCCTAAACATGACAGGTCCCAACATCACCCATACTGCCCCATCACCGCCTGCCAGCAAGTCTGCCACACCATCTCCCTCCAGTTCCATCAATGAGGATGACCAAGATGATGGCAACAGGGTGAGAAAAGAGTTAGAAATTAATTGGAGATAATGTAATACATGTCATTTAAGTGGACACTTTTAACGGAAGCACTTTACACCATGAGTGCATGGGTTCTATTTTCGTGAATCAAAGCAAATCATAGTCAAAAAGTAGTGCGCTCTGCACCACTGCGCGCCAACAATTTAGTTATGGAGAGAACAGTACAGAGCAGATCCGCCACAAAAGCTTCTCCCAAGAGGAAACTGATGTCCTTGCGGGAGGCGCAGGATCGCCACAAGCGAATATATGGCACCTTAAATAAGCTGCTGAGGGCAGATAATGTTAAATGATCTTGGTAGGAGATAATACATTTGGATAACTCGTTGCGCTGGTCCTAGGAGAACCACTGCCCAATGTAGGAAACGGTTTAATTATATTAGGCGAAGAGGCAAACAGAATAGGCGGTGAACCACAGGGACAGTTTGGCTACAGCAGGGGGTCATCCACCAGCAAGTCCCTGACATCTATAGAGCAGGCATAGGCAACCATGTGCCATGGAGTGCCGAGAGTGCAGGTTTTCATTCCAACCAAAGTAAGTCTCCCAATAGAGAATCAATTTCTTATGCTTTGTTGGCTTTCATCAAACATCACTAAAAGCACATGTTCGTGGAGCTGGTGTCTGAAATCAGCATTTTAACTGGCAAAGTCACTTTAGTAGATCATGACATTTTGAAATTGATTATCAATCACTGACTTTCACTATTTCTGGTCATACGCTGTATAACATTAAGCACAAGTATAGGGATAAAAGTAAATGATTCCAACTTATGTGGGATAAACATCTTGAAGGTTGTTCCTTTCTAATCACCTTAAATATAGATTTTATTTTCCTTCTACTATTCACATTTATAACAGTATGCGTGTAAAAAAAAAAATGCACTTGTGGGCAGGGGAGGAAGTTGCCTTTCATGCACATGGGTACAAGCAATAGTTGAGATCTCTGTCTACACAACCATGTTGTAGGTCTAAAACGGCAAAAATAACTAATCAGAATACTAAAATGTGTCAAACGTCACTCCTATTATGCTACAGAAAATGTAGCGCTGATTCCCAGCGAGCTGTCAAAACAACAACATGAATGTTTAGCCCAGATTTTGTGTATTTACTGACTCACATTAAGTCATGTAAGTGCCTCAATGTCACAGCAACAGCATCATCATTTAAAAAAAACAAATCTGCCACATTGCACTACAAGTTATTTTTTCTAAATGTAATCTTTGCAAATTTGTCAATGACAGTTGGGTTGTGTAGTATGTATACATGATGCTATGTACAGCCCTTTGAGACATGCTTGTATAAAAGGGCTATATAAATAAACATGATTAGATCAAAGAATGCACCAGGTGATTTCACTGATTAGTTCCTCCTCTCTGGATGAAGGTGTGATAAACGGTGAAATCACCTGGTGCATTCTTTGGTTGGAATGACGACCTGCATACTCTCGGCACTCCATGGCACATGATTGCCTATGCCTGCTATAGAGGATGCGGCCGCCTCCACAACCCCTACTCCATGTGTGCTGGCACATACTTATTTTTCCTGCTTAAGGGATTGTTATCAAAGTCAAATTGGTCATCATCAAAAAGGGTTGGTAAGCTTTTGAATAGAATCTGTTCATGCGTGCATCACGTGGTAAAGTCGTGAACATAGCACAGAACATGACTGCACCTTGCGCCATTAGCCGGTGACCTGGTCTGAGCAGGCGGGCAACACAAGCGCAAATCCTGGTAATCCTTGACACAAAAATTGCACTGTGCCACTTGATCGTTACTGACACTCC
>OMOT01089381.1:0-12498 GCA_900312575.1 Acanthochaenus luetkenii | reverse complement strand
TTACTGACACTCCCCCTACTGCACCTCTCCTCCCACTTAGACGCAGTGAAGTTTAAGGCAACTCGCCAAAATACCAAATGGGTGCAGGTAAGAAAAAAAACCTGTGCGGCTGACGAAAATGCCCCTTTTCCAGCCCAAAGCCCGCCATGCACTGTCATGAAAATAGAGCCCCATATGTCACAGTCAACGTGGACCAACTATGGTGAATACGTACATTACCTAGAAAATGTATACACTGATCAACTGCATGGTGAGTGTGTACATTAACCTGCTAATGTGAGCAGAAAACACTTTTGTGTCATGTGTTTTGTGTCTGAATGAGATCATGTTTGATTGCAGGTCATTGGAGAAAAGCGACCAGCCCCCATAGATCCCACAAAGAAGCCCAAGACCCCTAAGAAGAAGAAGAAGAAGGATCCCAATGAGCCTTCGAAGCCCGTGTCAGCTTATGCCCTGTTCTTCAGAGACACCCAGGCTGCTATCAAGGGTCAGAATCCCAATGCCACCTTTGGAGAGGTGTCCAAGATTGTGGCCTCCATGTGGGATGGTCTGGGAGAGGAGCAGAAGCAGGTACAGCTGCAAGACTTGATCAAATATGTAATCTGAAGTATGTTACAGGAATAATGCTAAAGAAAGTTAGATTGTGCATCGGTTCAGCAAACAAGATGATGATGATGATTAATATACTCAGACAGATGTGTGTGTGTCTAGTGTATTTTGCCTCGGGTAATAGGAATTATCTTTATTTAGAAATAACATTTGTCACTTGCCATTCACACGTAGCTTTTTGTCATCACAGGTTTACAAAAGCAAAACAGAAGCTGCCAAAAAAGAATATTTAAAAGCCCTTGCCGCATACCGTGCTAGCCTGGTTTCCAAGGTGAGAAACTGTTTCTCCTTTTAACTTGTGTGTGAATTTGACAGAAAAGTGAATCAAATTCTTCACAATTATTTTTATTAATGACAAAAACTTGAACTCTAGAAAGTTGTTTCTATATTGGAAATGGCATTTTGCAAAGGTGAAAACAGTGGCTTTGTAGACAACGTGTTTCTGTTTTGTTCACCCAGGCTGCAGCTGAGTCGGCTGAGGCCCAGACCATCCGCTCAGTGCAACAGACCCTGGCGTCCACCAGCCTGTCCCCAGGCCTGGTGCTTCCGTCACCCCTCAACCAGCACTCCTCCATGTCCTCAGCTGCCCAGGCCCTCCAACAAGCCCTGCCACGGGCCATTGCCCCGAAACCTCTGCAAATGAGACTGGGGGGCAGTCAGATTGTGACCTCGGTTACAGTGGCCCACCAGAATATGTCCTCTGGGCTGCCACCGCAGCTTCTCGGACAGATGGGTGCTGGAGGGGCCATGGTGGCAGGAGCCCAGTCCACGGCGGTGTCTCAGATGAGCCCACCCATGCAACCGGTGCAGCAGCATGCGATTCAACAGCTCCAGCAGCAGCAGCAACAGCAGCAGATGCAACAGCACCTTCAGCACCACCAGATGCAGCAGCAGCAGATGCATCACCAGCAGATCCAGCAGCAGATGCAGCATCAGCATTTCCAACACCACCTCCAGCAACAGCTGCAACAGCACCACATGCAGCAGCAGCAGCAACAACATCAGCAACAACATCAGCAACAACATCAGCAACAGCAACAGCAGCAGCAACAGCAGCAAATGCAGCTCCAGCACATGCAGATGCATCAGCTGCATCAGCAGCAAATTCAGCATCTCCAGCAGCAACAACAACAGCAACAGAATCAGCAGCAGCACCAGTCCCAGTGTTCCCCACCCCAGCACTCCCCTGGTACACCCCATTCAGTGGGGGGCTCTGCATCCCTTGGCAGCCCCCAGCCTGCCCCACAGCAGCAACCCCACCCCTCCCAAATCCAGGCCCACGCCCAGGTTCTGTCCCAGGTCAGCATCTACTGAGCCAAATGGAAGTCCTATCTCAAAGAACAGGAGTAGAATAAAAGCATCATTCCACGTTGCTTTTCTAAGTTGCACTTAAGAAGTGTGTAAGATTTAGAATGTTATACAAAGAATTTGTCCATTGTTATAGACGGATATGCACACGTGTGTACAGGGGGCAAACACGTTTTTTTGTCTATGAAATAGGCAGAGCTATGAGAGAAGTCTGTGTGGGCGAGTGCCCAGTGATTGTTTTTGTTTGTTTGTTGGGTCTTTCAATTGTCGATTTAAAACTGACTCTGGGCACACAATACCTTGAAAGACATGTCTTTCACTGTTTTATTTAACAATAAAGCTTTATTTATGAGGTCAGAGTTGTCAGTTCAGCCCAGCGAATGGATATTTTGAATACATTTCAACAAAAGGATTATTATCAGCTCTCACCTCTTGTAGAGAGCACCTGAACTGAATGACTCACAGGTACCATGCTGGAAACCAGTAACCCACACATCAATCTTTGTTCCCACACTGGCCAGTATATTGTGAGAGTTTCTTTACTTCAACCTTTCTCTTTCACCCATCATTCCTGCGGATGTAACTGTGCAACAATGGCCTGGGGGAAATCATTGATCAAATCATCACACATTTAAGGCCAAGTGATATTTGAACGCATTCAAACCATGTCATAAAGACAGACAATGTCTTGGGGAACAAGAGGAACTGAAAAAAAGGTCTCTGGATGAAAGACTGAACAGACTGAGACATAAACTGCCATAAATCATTTATGTCATCACGTCATCAAACTGTAGCTGTAATCTGCTGTACATGTTCTGTAGAGTGGGAAGACATCAGACCTCCTTTATCCATTAATATACCCTCGAGATCATTGGCTCAAATGCGTGTAACTGGCACCCCAAAAAATCCTCCTTTTATGTATTTGTTTTTACTTCAGATGTTTAACGATTAAATTATGTTTTTATTTTGTGTAACAAAGGGGATATTTTATGGTAAATACACATTTCTGGATCAAGGCAGATGGTTTCGTGATTTATGTATTTTTACACTGCTCCTTGATACCGTAAGTGTTTCAAAAAAAGGAAAAGGAAAACTAGTAGAGCCAGTTTGTTGCACTGTCAAAGCCAATTATAAAGGTATTTGTTGCTGGTTTTGCCAGCTGTACAGAAATACCTGAAAAAAGAAAATGTTGTACATTTTTCATATCACCTGTTGTAAAGTTTTAATATGTGAGGCTTTAATTAAAACATTGGTAAACGACCTGTGGATTGCTATGTCACATAGTGCATTTCTGCTCTTTTATACTTTTTATGAGTTACACTAGCAGCAATTTATTTTGTTTGTATTTTGCTTACAAACCAACTACTTTTGAAAACTGTCCATAGAATAAATGCGTATCGGTATGAAACTTATTTTCAGCTCTTAATAGGAACAGTAATTTAATGTTTGAGTTTTGCTTGGCCATTCAGATGAATCCAGAGACATTCCATCACTAATATGAATAGTAGTCATAATTTTGTATTATATATTTCTTTGTGTCTCTTTGTTCAAAATTAAAATAACAATCACAAATATTTATTTGAAGGAATTGGTTCATTTCAAAGATTATATTGGCCATCATTTCTATGAAGTATTTCTTCATGTCTCCTTGTTAGCTATTGAAAATAAAGATAAGTACATTGATAAATATTCATAGCACTAATTTCTTTACAACATACACAAAAAATAATTTTTTATGTTTTCTATGGAGTAATTATATTAAAGAAAAAAACTTTGCAGGGCTATATGACCATTCATGTTGACATTATTAAAGTATGTACTGTTTCTCAGTGATTTGAATGGAAGAAATTGTAATTGTGTGTAAATACAGTGTTGAGACTGGACAAGGTCAGCATGTAACTGGTACTTGTCTCAATAGCAGTCCCCTTCTCGCACACTAGTGCTTCAGATTCTGCCTCTTTCTTACTCCTTTCAAAATCGCTTCATTTCCAAGACGTCCCCGGGGGCTTTCTGAGCTCCCTTGAATAATATGGTGAGTGGGGGAGGGAACGCAGGCAAACAATAATTATCATATCTCCACAATAGGCTGTGAATCCACTGGGAAGGTCCTTTTTTTTCCAAGGCAGCTGAGACATTTAAACATGGGTTAATGTTAGTTGCAAATTAGGAGAGAGGATCTGCTCCTGTGCATATGTGATAGTGGCTTGATAGAATTTTCAAATTGTGGTTTGTTTTCAATTAGGTAGTTTGAGTAAAGCATTCGTAATTTGGGCGGAGGCCTGCTGCTGTGCTGATTGGCTCTTCAGCTCAGTATGGAAACGATGCCCATTTCTCTGCCGTGATTAATTGCAGCATCTGTCCTGTCAGAAGCCCGAGTGAAGAGGTCTGCGGGAAAACTGCAAATAAGCACTGGCAACAGTCTTAAAGTGCTTATGATGAAATGAAAATTAAAAACGGCAAGTGCCGTGCATGACCTGAATCTCAATACGGGCGGGGGGGGGAGAGAATGTGAGAGCGTGGTGTCCATGGATACCAAACAAATGCTTTAAAAACACATAGTAATGAGGCTCTGGGAAATAGCTGTTATTATTCTGAACAGATACACAGCAGAGTCCATTAATAATGCATGCAGCTCCTTGTTATTCCATAACCCCTCAGTACCGCGGTCACTGTGTGTACAAATATCTCACAGCCAGGGTTGGAGTTACGAGACTCCGCAATAAAAAGGTTACAGATATTTTCAAAACGCTGCTCTACACACAACACATTTCCAAGGATAATACACTGCTCCTCCTATAATGGGGATTGGATTCATTTGAATAGTTGAATAAATATATTTCACCTTCTTTATGCAATAGGCTTTTTCTCTGTGGCATCTGCTTGATAAACAATTTCTTAGTATTCTTAGTAGCCCGGTGTGCTACGGTGTTATGATACGAGCATGAAACAATCAATAGAACGCATGCTATTCTTCAATACTAGCTGTCCTCATCATCAAGTAACGCTGATGAAGGCCACATTGACAGTAATATGTCATTTGAGTAATGCAGTCATGAGGTGACCTAATTGTCTTCCTCCTCCCCACTGAGGTCAGTTGCCCGGCAGTATGTCGAGGACAACTGAGTCAGATGTGGAAGCTGAGGGATCCCGTATTTCAATGATTTATTTGGTCCTTTTGTTTCGTTTTCCCGTTCACTGCACAGATACAATGTGGACATAACAAAAGCCCTGCTGACACTGACTGTCTGACCGTCAGACCCGCGCTGCAGCCAATCTCACAGTCTGGACTTAACTCACAGACGCAGGACTTGTGACACCCAAAAATGTGCCTCCTAGAAAATCAGAAATAATTGTACAAAAAAAAGTTTGCCTTTGACTGACAACACCCGGTCCAGGGGAGAGCAGAGACAGTTGACCCTACAAGTCCAATGGTATGCTTTGTTTACAGGGAACGATGAGGCCCCTAGTCGAATGGCTGATCATGTTTAAGGAATTCTTGACCTTGCAATCCAATGGCGAGCTTTGTTGAGAGAACTATTGACCTCTGAGTTGAATAGTGAACTTTGTTTAGGGGACTGTTGGCTGCCCTGCTGGCTGGCTAGACTCGAGAAAATGGACTGTGAACGTCCCAGACCAATAGTAACCTCTGTTTAGAAAACTTTTGACCTGCCAGACTGCAGGAGTGCCATAGTTACAATGATAAGATGCATTAGAGCATAGTTAATAGTGATTTAGTGGGGCTAGTATAAATATTATGATACCCTTGTACAACTCCTTGTGATGATCTCATCTGTAAAACATCTTTGTATTGGAGGGATCATTTTATTTTCAACATTGATGTAATGACTTGGTATAGCATGTTACGTACAAGTCCGCCAACAGTGAAGATACGGCTCAATTTATATGAATTTGATATTATCCGGAAAATGCCATCGCTAAAAGAGCTACAATAGAAATGTCTATTTGCTATGCCCTGGAAAATATAAGCACAAGCACACGTTCCCTCTCTTGTTCCCTCTTCCTCTCTCTTTATCTGTCTCTCTCACAACCACATGTGTGCACACACACACACACACGCACACACAAACAACATGCAAATTCACACATGCACACACATTCTCCATCCTTGGATTTCAGCGCAACGATGTTGCCTTGGTGACACAGTGATTCAGCCTTTAGGCTTATCCCCCTCTTTTGTTGAATTCTGTGAAAGTAAGCCTGATCTGCCAGTCTTTTGACCTCTGTCAGCCTGTGCACTGCTCACTATCACAACTCTGATACAGCCACTGGATGAACACCGCCTTCCTAATATATAATATATCAGCGATCCGTGACCATATATACCAATGATCTGCACTCCGGTTACACGCGTAACTTTGCCAGAGGAAGTGGTCCTACTGTTAATGGCTGTGATTAATCCTCTTTCCTTAAAATAGTGTGTGATAAATAGACCCAATCGTGAGATGATACCGTAACCTAATGTTTATGGTTTCTGAAGCTTGCCAACCCACTTGATGAAGGATGATGGACATAATCAGAAATGAATTCCAATGCATTTTAAAATTACCTTCTGATATATACTGTAGGGCTGAGCACAAGCAAGACCAAGAACGTGTATAAACATAATGCAGATGAACATGCCACAGTACGGGAAACTGTCAAAGGTCATGGGACAAACAGACTGTTCTGTTGACTCGTCACAATAACATCAGCAAGCATATGAGGTGCTGGTCTGTTTCAGATTATTATGGCTAGCTCAATTATTGTTATTGTGCATTTTCAGTATTTAGCAGAACAAATGCATCTGGAACATTTATTTTGTGTTGAGAACTCTAAAAAATCACTTGCAAGACAAGCCTGTCAGTGACTTGAGACAGCTTGCTTTATTGTGACAGATCATCATGCCCCAGAGGTGGACAGATGTCCCAGCATTGCATGGAAACGACGACGGTTTGTTTTTTATTTGGACTTGTTTGGTTTCAGAATGCAAAATCCAGCTTGCTCTCCCCTATTGCCACTTTCTGATTTATTTAATCAGCATTTTATAGGCTTTGTGTTCAGCAGAGGATCCCAACTCTGAAATTGCCTTTTATTGCAACTTACTTAGCCTGTTAATGTAGGCCATTACAGAGCCAACATGTTTCTATGGCAACAAAACTGATAAAGTGTACCAGGAGACCAGAGTGATAGATTACACATGCACGCTGTGTCACATCCAATTAACTCAAACTGACTGTACACCACATTATGCCACAACTCGAAGGAAAATCAATAAATATGGACGAAGCCCAACAAGGTTCCCCCTCTGTTTCTTTCTTTCATCCCTTGCGATGGCAGCGAAGCCAAGACAGATCATGCCACTAGGATGTCCCTGCCGCTACAAGAGGCAGGTGCTGTGTAGACACCATTCAAAACTTGGCCTATTCAGTCCAAACTCCTCTAACGCTCCATTCATGCATAGCAAAACACCATCTGCTCCTGTTTTGCCCGGAGCAATCACAGCTGACCAAAAAAAGAAGAAGAAGAAAAAACCTCTATAACAGCTGTTGCCAAACAAAAGCCAAACAAAGGGGCTAGGAAAAGGTTAGAGACAAGTTCGACACCAAAGATTACTCATTGGAGAGGGCGAAGGAAAACATTTCCTCTCCGGAATAGTCAGGAAAAAGGGTTGCCATCCAGCAGAGCGATGGGGAAAGGGTTCAACGTGTGGCATTCAGTCTGTGGGTCTGTCAGACTTGAAACAGCACCGGATCAGGTGATAATGGATTCAAGCTGAGGATGGTTCTTTCACACCATCAGTTCTCTGGGCTCTAGAGCAGAGACAAATGAGCCATGGAGTTTCCTCATAGTGCATGATTGCTGCCCTAGCATCTGGAGTGCATGTAGGCTAGACCTATAGATACACATGGGCCATCCATGGACTTGTGTAGAACAGCTCACACGCTACCAGTCCCTCTATATGCCTGTTAGCATTACAAAGTTATTACATTTGTGTTTGTTCTAATCTGTTGAGAGCAGAGACAGTTAAATATGTACAAGTAGATGTTAGGTTTTGGTTCCTCATCTAAAAATATATTTGGATTGGATTCTGCGGGGAAATTTGTTTGACCTGTTTTGATTTTTTTTTATACTTAGTCCTGTCTCTCGATGTGTATCTATAGTGTTTAAAATGACTGAATTAAGAAAGACAGCGCTGTAATTCAAAAACAGGAAAGCCTCCATGAAAATCATTTAAGCTAATGTTCTGTCATTAATACCTCCTAAACCGTCACACGGACTGAATAAAGAGTACGTGTGCCATTGCTTCACCGAGGCTCAGCTTCTACCCACCCCTGCTATACTCTGCATTGTGGTGTGATTGGCACCAGTTCCTCGACCCTGTGAGGCCCAGCTTGATCTAATGTATGGCCGCTGACCCGGGGGAGGAGCCGTGCGGGAAGGTGAAAGACCGAACAACTCGCATGCCTCCAGACCTCAGCTGCACATGCAGACTGCAAGCTGGAAAACCACTGTGTGAGCCGCACAGAACTGTCAACGGAATCGCAGGGCAACAACCATATACATAGATGACGGGAACTCGCAAAGATGCCCTAATGCACCTGATGCACAAAACAGCTGTAGCCAAGAATATGGCTGTGGTCCTCCGAGAAGGAGCAGAGTTGAACTGGGGGAGGAGGAGGGAGGGAGGGAGGTATCAGTAAATGATGCACAATAGCCAATTTCCCCACAGGGGATAATGAGGTTTCATCTTATCTTACTCTATGTTGACTATGATCAGACCTGGGTCAAATTACATTTTCTAATAATTCTTGAAATAATTCCTTAACCTCAGAATAGCAGACGGGCGGGTTTCTTCTTTCACACATAAAACATCCGAATGTGTACCAGAAAGTTAAAACAATCACATGCATTTCTGTGACGTGATGAACAACCAAGCTGACTGAATTTCCCTGATACTGTAAAACTCCAGGAAGGAGTAAAACAAAGCTAAGAATTATTTGCAAATGCATTTTGACACAATTTGACTATGAAACATGCAAATCTCAGAGTTGGACCTTGGTGTTGTGAAAGGTTGTCTATTGGTGGAGCTTAATTTCTAAACAGAAGCTCCAGTGGCAGTTGATCAGTCAATTTGCCTAACAAATAACTCAACCCAACACATTTTCAACAGTTGGCTGCATGCTTAGCCTGTAACGATTTGGAACGTCAAGGAACCTAGAACCTAGAACCTAGACCAAAATGAAATCAACATGAAAACAGCAATACATGACGACTGCAGAAAGACTATCACTTGCTCTTCAAGCTTATGTCCTGAGCTATGAACTCGGTTGAACGGCATATATGGCTGTATGGATGCCTGGACAGTGTAGCGTAGAGCTGTAATGAAGAGGGGGAAGACAGCACAGAAGACAGGCTCCAGCCTCTCGCCATTAGAGGTGATTTGTCTGCTGTGCTGATTCCAGTCCCAGTAGTTTTATCTGTTTAATGCCCAGGCAGCCTTCATTATTTCTTTGCCAGGAGGGTCAGCCTCTCTTCGGCAGAACAAGTGTGGGTTGTGTTTCTGTCAAAGAGGGAGGGGGGGGTCAGTGCTTGACCGCAAAGCCATTCAGCTCTCAGAGTGATCCATTGTTTGGGTCCTCTCTTTGTTCAATCTTTACAGACAGAGAAGGGGCCAGAGTAGGGGGAGGGAAGGTGGGGAGCTGGGGTCTCGCTAGGTGCCAGAGGTCTGCACTCTTCCTAAACACATTCTCGCCTACAGTGCATTCAGTCCGACAAGGGCCTACATCCAAATTTATATTACTGTCCACACACACATATAAACACACATAAGAGGCTGCAATTCACTTTCTTAGCATTCAAGCAGGCATGAAAGTGTGATAGGTGCAGTTCAGCTGTTATCTTTTTCCGCAGGAATGCTTAAACAATACAAGAAGGTTTAGAAAATCTAACCACACTGTTGCAAAAGCTTTATGCTAAAAGCGGAAAAGTTAAGGCCATGCAGTTAAATATGTGCTTTGTCAATGAAGTGCAATGACATAATGACATGGGGTTGTGGGGGGAGAGGGGGAGGTCTGCCCTGCACAGCCGCGGTCTTGTACTTTTGGCTGTAAACCACACAGATCCAGACCACACCTATTCAGGTTATGGGCTGAAAGCTGTATGGAAGGATGCAAAATATATCTTCTCAATAGCTAACACTGTGAATTTGGCATTTCCCCAAGCCCAAAAATCATAGGATGTTTTCAGGCGTTGGGGAAATCAAAATGAGTTTTCAATTATTAAAAAATGTGTTGGCCTCCTAGTCCATACAAATACGCTGTGAGGCACTGAGGCGGCACGGTGGCTCACAGCAAGAAGGACCTGGGTCTCTGTGTGGGGTTTGCATGTTCTCCCGGTGTTTGCGTGGGTTTGCTCACATATACAAGTCTATCTATCTGTGTTATCCCTGCAATGAACTGACGATCTGTCCAGGGTGTCTCCCTGCCTTCCACCCAGTGTATGCTGGGTAGGCTCCAGGCCCCCTGAAATCTGTGTTTAGAAAACAAATGTATGTCATGCACTGGACAATATACCGTTCCTTGTTTTCACCTTTTCGCTTGTGCCTTTTTAAAGTGGTAATCTGATTTTTTATTTTATTTTGGTGGCATCTTTGGTGCTGAGTGCTCATTGCTGTGGTGTTTCTGCACTGCACTTCCCAGAGATCACTTGACAATCCCAGTGTGTCCAGTACTGTGGCGTCTTGTTCCTTGGATTTTCTGTTGATGAAGCTTGAGTTGCTGACTCACAGTCTTTGCAAAATAAATGTAAGTTTAGTTTGAAACAAAGTAATACAATTTCATTCATCTTCAGTTTCACTCATTGAATTTCCTGGCTTTTGCTTTGCGCTTCTGAATTTTGCTTTGTTTTTTGGTTTGCGTTACTTGAACATATGTTCAGACTTTGGAGTGGTGGGGTGTGCTGCTCTTCAATTGGTCAGATCAAAGATTGATTGATTGACAGAAGATTATGTAGTGTTGCGTAAAGCAGGAAACAGAATTCTGCGGTCTCTGGAAAATGTATTTTAAAATCAACAGCATGCAATATGTAATCTTTCTTTGAACTATATTACTAGTATTTTCCCTGCCGTTACTTGCTTGTTTTTGATGAACGAGTGCTTGCAACGCAGTGCTTATTAAGCTAAATTAGGTTATTATTTGTGAAGACAATGTTATTAGCAGCCTAATATTCATTGGATTAATGCTTAAACGTCGACGTTTTTGTAAAACGGTGTCCTTAAAACGTCCACGCATTAGTTTGGCTGAAGATGCATTGCTCCGTTAAAATGTTGACTATGAGAAATGGTGATCTCTTACTTCTGAGTGATTTTTAAGAACTGAAATACAACCCCAAAAGGTCGGCTATAGTGTATGTGTCAGCATCAAATAATTTGGCCCATCTCTGAAATCAACTAATGCCATGCCCTTTTTCAGTCAGTTAAATTCATGGACATTCTCAATAAGTCTGGGCTTGACTGTGGTGGAATAAAATATGCCAGCACATATTATTTGTTGAAAAATATTTGTTACTGCCTAATCTTTATGTAGACAACCGAGCCTATCACTACCATCGCAATGAAATGTCTCCTTACTCATGAAGATGTGGTTATTCCTTCACCATCTAGGACTATAATGCAGGGAACTGCTGCCAGTGTTTGGAAAAAGTAGCCTCCATAACTGGAGTAAAAAATATAGATATTGCTTTGGTGGCTGTTGAATGTATGCAAGCTGTTATGTTATTGTCATGAAGTGTGTGTCAGACTGTGCCTTTCACATTTTTGCACAACCAATCATGACTTATGTAATATGTGTACAACCACATAATTTGAATGGATAGAACAGGCATGGATGTATTATATAATTGACGAAGTATAGAAAAATGGCGGCCCATTCATTCCATACGCCGAAAAAGTTTCTATGACTCTGGAGACCAACATACATGCGTTCTCAAAGTGACCGTGACAACAGCGCGTTCCTGAGTGCCGGAAGGCTGCTTTTGTTCCACGTCCCTTTCGCAACTGTTGGATGTTCGTTGGATGTAAAATAATGAAAGGATGGATGCAAGATCTCAGAGCTGTTTAGATTATTACTGCCAATCGCAGTAAAGGTTTTAATGAGAAATCGACATGAATTAAGAATCGTACGTACGGGTCATCTTCCAAAGCTCAGTAAGGAAGAGAGAGACACCCTGTATTGACAAGACAGGCTTTATATAGATAAACAGTTTGATGACGGATCATTCCACGAATGTGCTGACGACATCTTCGTGCGCATTTGGAATACGTCAGGAATGTTCTTTGAGATAGCAGATTACATTCTGTCTTGTCTTACTGGGACATATGAACACTTGAAAACAGACCATAGGTCTGACAATAAGTTTGTCTCTAATAAAGAGACGTCTTTAGCTTAAAGATATGATTGGAATATGCTAGTGAGAAAAAAGCAGATATGTGTAATCTTGAAATACCACAAGGGCCAAAAGACAGGCACACTCCAAGGCAAAGGCAAATGTCCAGAGCAGGGTGAAAGAGCTGAAAAACTAATG
>OMOT01089379.1:33347-46806 GCA_900312575.1 Acanthochaenus luetkenii | reverse complement strand
GGGGAGGGGTAAAGAGATAAGGAATGGGTGAGAGGCTAACAAAATACAACCTCTTCTACAGCACTTTCCCTATGTCCTATGATGAAAGCATCACTTCAATCGTTCACGACTAAGCCATTTTGTTGGGTACAGTTAAGCTCTATAGTGGCAGTCTACCTGTGATGATAGCAGGGTCCATCCAACTGGCCGTGCCGTCCCAGCTGAGGCTGTGCGAGATGCCCGCTGGCCCTGCCGGCCCGCCGATGTGGTTAACACTATTGGAGGATGAGGAGGATGAAGAGGAAGAGGAGTTTGGGAGGCCGCCAAAGTTGATATTAATATTGGGCAAGAGAGCTCTCAGGCCATCCTGCCACTCTTTCACATTTAAGCCGTCTATAGAGCCACTGTTTTCTACAGGAAAAGAAAGGAAAACAGATATGTCAGTTTTTCAGGCATTTTGATCACCTACTTGTGGCCAGGCGCAGAACTGCATCTCCAAGTCATTTGTTTTTCCCTGCAAGGTCAATAAAAGCTAATCAAAACAAGTATCACAATGCTAAGTGGCATGGCACATATGTTTTGACATTCAATACTTTATCATGTCATTATGGAATACACCTGATCTCCACTTTTTACATTAACATTACTTCCACAGGACACAGGATGTTGACAGAGTGACCCAAGAGGCTGGTACCTGAGATAGGGATCCCTCCTAGTCCTGTGTTGTGCTGAGGGGGCAGATTCAGGTCCAGGAAATTACTGTGTGAGGCAGCACTGGCTGAGTGGTTCAAGTGTGTGAGGTTATTGCGTGTGGGGACGCCCATCCAGGGGTGTCTGGAGGCTGGCTGCTGCTGACTGGCCAGGCTGTTTTGACTGCCGGGGAAGCTGAAGGAGCTGTAGATGGCTCTGTGGTGGAGCTGTGAAAGGCGTGGAGGGCCGCTGGGGAAATGGTGAGAGGTGCTGGGGTTAGAGTTAGGGGGCATCAGGCTGGGGCCATGGTGGGCCCCATGGGGGAGGGGCCCTGGGGACAAGGGGCTCTGATCCTGCACCGACAGCTCCTTCTCTATCAGGTCAGCCAAGGCTTTACGCGTGACATCGAAAGGGTCGAAGCCCAGGTCGTCATCCTGCTGTTTGGTGGACGAGCCAAAGCCAAAGGCTGCCTGCCAGTCTGTGGAAGAAGACACTGGTATTGTGTCTAGGAGAGAGGAGGAGGAAAGACATGTTACATTTATGCTGTGACTGTCTTATCCAGAGCAATTTACAATGAGTGCAACAGTAGAATAAGCTTAAATCCATGTCACCACCATTACAAATGATCAATAGTAAGGAGTAGAGGGATAATGGCCACAGTGCCCAGAAAATACATGTAACAAATATTCCTGTGTAGCCAGAATAAAGAAGCAACAGTCTAGCCTGTTGTTTGAGAAGAGAAAGAGTGCTGCGATTTGTTTAATGCAGCTTACAAAGTAAAAATAAATTGGGCAATTAGGATATGAAATATGCTTAAAACAAATCCCCAGTGTGAATGGGCACCGGTGTGGACATTAGGGATGGGGGTGTGTACACGAAAATGTAACAATATCCGTTTGGGACAGATTAAACAAAATTAGGTCAAAATTGGACATACCTGATGTGAAGAGGCTCTGTGGTTCAGGGGTCATGGGCCAGTCAGAGCCGCTGCGGGGGGAGCTGGGGAAGGGGGGCAGGCCAGCGGGGAGAGGATTAGGATGTCTGAAGTTACTGTTGTCTGAAAAGAGTGACTGGGACTCTGCTGCCGCGCCCTCAAAGGGCGAACGGGCTGTGAGGTCTGACATACTGATGGGCACCACCAGGCTGGGCTTGGTTAAGCCCGGGGGAGGGGAGGGGGAGTCACGGTTGGGTATCTAGATTGGGAGAGGAGAGGAAAGGAAGAGGAAAATACACTTGTGAGAATGTCCTGCTCAGACCCAATTCAAGCATGCCTTCATTTAGATTTGATCAAAAGAAAGAGTGAGTTGAGGTCTTTTTACCTGTTGTAAAATCTCCCCGTTTACCATACTGATTGATTCTGGAGGTTTGTCACTGGGACTTGAGAGACAAAGACAAAACAGGATTTAGAAATGCATATCTTACCCTTCGAGAAAGAAGACAGGAAAGGCTAATATGGGGAGGAATACCTTATGTATATACAATTCTCATTGCAGAAGAAAGGACAAGAAAAACAAATACTGTCAGATATTAAATCTTCAAAAATAAATATTTTATGCTACTTTGGCACCCAGGTGCGTTATATATTACCTGTTACTGTCACAGTTAGAGGAGAAGGGGGACAGGGCAGCACCCTGGCCTGGACCAAGCTCTGTATCCAGGCCATCTGAAGTAAGAACTTCTTGGTCTAGATAGCAGTCTAGCAGCGGAGGGGACTTGCGGTCCTCTGAGAGCCCATTGGCCAGTTTGCTATGCCCCGACAGCGTTGGCCACCCGTCTTTACCATTGCTGGTTCTGTTGCACAACAGGTAAAAATCAAACAGCATCTAATTGCACTGCAATTAAAGTTCCATTGCAGAAGAAATGAGGAACAATATAAGAGAATAAAAAGCCTACCTCTGTGTTGAGTTGGATTTACTCTTTGATTTCTCTGTTCCACATGCTGTGGGTTGTAGAAAGCTAGGGTTCATTTTATAGAGGTCTTGGAGAAGTTTCTGCTCATACTCTTGGTGTTTTCCCGCCTAAACACAAATGGCACAACATTAGACCACTTTTCACACAACGCTGGTGCTTAAAACAGCCAGTCATTTGAATAGTGATTAATACATACAGCACAGAGCAAATATTCATTCAGATTTTAAGACGAGGGCCCAAAGATATTACCTGCATCTCCTCTTTAGTAAAGCTAGCCGCTTCGTCCCCCAACTCATGTAGATACATACAATCTGGTTTGGGACACTGCATACTTTTGAGGAAGTAACTGCAGTATTTTGTTGTGCCTAAAGAAGCCTTTAATGCAAAGACAAGAGATAAAAGCGAAGAATGTTTTTTGCAAATAAACTTCCAAGATTCATTTCCAAGGACTTAAGTGTTCTGTTCAGTTAAGTCCTACTCTTTTACATCGCAGGTTGTTGAATGAAGGATGTGATATTGCTTCTCTTACAAACAGCAGAAAATAGTAAATGGGATAGAGATGTTATCAATTGGTTTTTATACAGATACAATTTTAAATCATAGCCATATCCAAAACAGGCACTGATAGCAAAATATAAATGGAAACTATGAGACTGTCATTGTGGGTTAATGCTCACCTTGAGTGTTCTACCATCAACAACCACATTGTTCACACACTGTATTGCTCTTAGAGCATCTTCAGAGCGGACGTAAGTGACATATGCACTGGCACTAGGCCCCTGTGGAACCAAAGTAAATATAAAAGTAACTTAGAACCAGCAGCTAATTGTTAAAAACATATAATGTAGCTCTTTGATTCATGTCACAGCATCTACCTACATACTCAAGATGAGAGAGCATACTGTCACCTCCTCTCACCTGTGAACCTGCATAAGATGTGCTGTTGTTGATGACCACTTTATGGATTTTCCCAAACTTCCCAAAGTATTCTGGCCTTTTTAGGACCTGTGGGCACAGTGCAGAAGAAAACTTAGATATGGATGCTTATTACAAGTTTGGATATACTGTGTGCTCTTTCACATACTTACTCAACACAAGCTTTATACTTAAGGGTCCAGTGGCACTGAGAGACATATACATTCTAATAATTTCCTATCATAGGATCATCACTGTATCTATGGATGTCAGACAAGTCCAAGATAAATCAAACAGCTAGCACATTGCCACAGCCAAAGCCCCACTCACATAAACAAAACAAACAAAGTGACATACTATTTCAAACCAACGGGTTCTCACATCCTAATGTCATGACAGGGATTGTAAGTGATGACAGCATGCTCACCTCGGGGTCTGCGAGCCGTTGCGACAGCCCCACCACAAACACCAGGTTTCTCTGAACCACTCTGACACTGGCCAGATGTTTGCGATTTTCCGTCACCTTCTGCTTCTTCTCGTTCTGCTTCTGCTTCTTCTCATTCTTTATCCTTTGGATCTCCTCCTGTGAGAGGGGCTTGTACACAGCAGGGTCCTCCGGGTACGGCTGCACACAGAACATCCACCATTTCAAAAAATACATACTTAATCATATACAATTATTTGACCGTGTGATTTCAACGATAGTGGGTAACTTTGGTCCTTAGTTGACAAAATTCTACAACTATTACAGACAGAATCTGTTATATTTAAGAGATATTGAATGATGAAAATCAGGTAATGATTTCCCCCCAAAAAATGTATGCCCAGCATTTTGGAGTGGAAAAGGCAAGAATTTCAACAGGCATCACTAATCAAACTGCCGAGGCTGTTAAATCGGCCTATTCTATCAGGCAGTTTAGCCATTGCTCATAGGTTGGATGTATAAATCAACCAGCCAATGTGGAAGGGGAAGGAAATTGATAATTTCCCACCTGGATTTGAGTTTGGACACTCAACATCATCATTACTTTCCTTACCATGTCCCTTCTGTTGTCATGCTAGACAAATCACCCTCCAAAACCTACAGTTATGATGGGCTTCTCTGGTGTCATGTTCAACTAGCCTTTCCTCACCTTTCTGCACGCGGGGCAGAGGCCGTTCTCGTCTGTGCGGATGCGGTGCCAGCAGAAGCGGCATATCTGGTAGCCGCAGGTGCAGGGGAAGAAATTGACGTCATCAATCTCCAGCGGCTCCATGCATAGGGGGCACTCCATGGGGTCGTCCTTCATCTCAGGGCTGTGGGACATGGACATCCTATGGCACGGCAAGGGTGGGTGTTGAAACTGGTCACAGAGCTGAGAAAACATACATATGTGGAGATTGAGAGCTCCATCGTAGAACAATTACAAATGATTCAGCTCTTGTAAAAAGTAAAACAATTGGCAGGACGGTACAACCTCTGAAACTGAATTTAGACCACTAAGTTCACCATATAACACTGACCAACCCATTGAAAATATACCTATTCAGTGGTAGGGGAAACACTTAAGCTAATCAGACCTCAATCAGGTATCATGACTAACCAATAATGAGGATGTTGTGGCTTATCACTCAAAAGTTACATTTCTTGAAGTAAAGCCATCACTGACGTTAAAGGATGAGCTGGCAAACAACAAAACAAACTGTTGACTCACAGGGGAAACATTAGCTGTTGGCAGTAAATTGCCAGCCTGATTTTATATATGATAATCATCCAGTCAGTGATCATCCAGAAAGCAAACTCCATTATAGTTTGAGTCTGTCACAAAGAACTGCCAATGTTTCTAATACCTGCCACCATTTGCTCATAAATTAACGCGAAAAAGAGGAGTGCTTCGCACGTCCACCAATGCTCTACTGCCAAATGTCAGCTGACTGGTATAGTCGTGTACGAAGCCAAATACACAGTTAGCCAGGCTGGTAACTTTAGCTGCTCTGTCTTTTTGATTGAACATTATGACAGATGTTTGTTGACTAAGCTAAGTTAACATTAGCGAGCTGATGAAAGAAGCCGGTCAATTATCCAGGAGCAACTGTACATCCATTAGGAAAATAAACAATATGGAGCGGAAATTCCACTGAAATTCCTGACATACGTTTTCTCCCACATACTAAGTGACAGCTTACTTGTGCTAAACGCTAGCATTAGCACATCTAACAAGTTAACGTTATATTATTATCACAATGTACGAGGTTTTCAGAGACAAGCTTATGATGCGGCCTGCACAAGCTAACGCTAACCTGGAAGGAAATTGTTAGCATGCTAGCTACTGGACACAGTAAACCCACTGACATTGGTCTCACGACATAAGGTTAACTGGACAGTCATGTAAAACGCTTGATTATACGATTGTGTCAGTCTATACAATCGGCATATACACCACTCTCTTTTATTTATTGCGAGAGATTAAAAACCAGCTAGTCCAGCTAGCATTATGGCTAACGTTAGCGTTACTTACCCTGTCCGTATTTAGCTAAGGATTCCACTCCAAGGGAGTCACGCCAAATTGGGCGGGGACTGCGAGCCAATGTATCTGAAATGTCAAAATTTCGATAAATAGATAATTATGGTAACCGTAGGCGTATTGTTCTGCTGTAATTAAAAAGGCTATAGTGATGTTTGCCCCTTTCTTGTCTTGGTATTGTAGAGACAGTTTACGCTCAAGCCACCATCTTAGCTAGCATTAAAATAGGGAGGAGGGAAAGGGGCAAGTATTCAGTACAACTGAGGCTGCGCAAATACACAGATGCTTTGTGGGAGTCGAAGTTTTCTGTGATTTTAAGTAGACCGTAGCATCGAAACACTGTAAAATAGAGAAATGTCCATACTGTAACACATTAAAACACCAGAATGCCACACTATTCTGTTTCACGACTTATCTACATGGATTTAAAATAATGAGTTCAAATTATGTTTAGGAAAATTTCACATCTAGCCTTTTTTGAGCCATTATTATGATTATTACTACATATTATAGTCATTATTTTAGTTAATGAGGGAGTTGGCTTGCCTAATACATAAGTCTATAGAGTGAACAATGCCAAATTTTCCCTTTCATGGCACATGACATTTTATTATGGAAAATGTGCTGTCATCCTACATTCATTCACTCAGTCACTCACTGTATTACACACTGGTTTCACAAGAAACACATTACAAACACGAGGGCTGACATTCATAACATTTGAAATACTGAACATATATTCCAAAGACCAATGCATAATAAACCAAATCTCCACATATTTCTTGAAGAATGTTTCACAATGAAATATATTTTTAATCCATCCACATGAAGCTAGGCTTGGGCCAGGATTGAGTCTGGATCTTATTGGGGTCCACAGAGTCCAAGGTAAGAATGGGGGCAATGGGGTGCGGTGATGCCAGGGACAGCCGTGCAGCCAGGAGCCCCATCCGAACACAGCTGTCCGTATCTCGACCCTGGACAATCCCAGCCATCATCCCACCTGCAAGACTGAGGACAGAGTAGGGATGAGTGCCTCGCGTTTGACTGTTTAGGTATGTTTGTGAGTGAGAGCGAGAGAGAGAGAGAGAAAGAAAGAGATAGAGGGAGAGAGAGAGAGAGAAAATATTTGAGCACCTATCTCCTGCTCCTGAGACATTCATTGTCTCTTCTGTGGTCACAGCCAGCGCCGGGTAGTGGAGAGCACATAGCTGACCCCTCTGCAGATACAGGTGCAGTGAACATCCTCATCCTCATTATCATGGTCATCATTATCATCGCGAATGGAGGCAATCCTTACCCTCTTGTGTCTTCTTGGCTGCAGGTTGACCGAGCCAGCGTCGTGCTCCCCGCACACTAGCACTCCCTCGGCCCCCAGGGTCACCACCAGACAGGGAAGGTGCTCCAGAAGGGGGCGGGAGAGAGCCAGAGCACAGCTCAGCACCTCGTCCACAGAGCTCGGCAGCACTGACACCCCACAAAACCAAACCACATCCTCCTTAATGCAGACGTGCTCAACTGCATTCGCACTAACTGCATTCCTCACATGAATCATAAGCGCATCGGTCTGCCTGTGAGCGAGCGTGAGCGTGTGTGTAGTATGTGTGTGTTTGAGTGAGTGAGGGAGGGAACCGTGCCTATCTTAGAAAGCTGAACCATAAACACTGTCTGATACTGGACTACGGTTTACCTTCAGGTGTTGGGATGCCCAGGGTTTTGTTCATGGTGCGCAACTCTGCCAGGTTTGGGGATGAATAGGACAGGGACTTCCAGGCCTCTGACAAGAAAGGCTTACAAGCCTTGTCAGAATCGGTTGGCTCGTACCAAACTGTGACACACATCGACGACACCGCGTCAAAACCAGCGGAAGCTGCTGCTCAGCGGTCATTCAGGGACCAGCTCTCCATGCTTACCATTGATTGCGTGCTTCTTGGCAATGGAACAAACATAGTCAATGGTGGAGACGGGGATGTTTCCATCAAGACACACAAGAGAGGCTGACGAAAGCTGCTTCTCAAACTGGGACACCTGTACGGAGATATTGAAAGACATAGAATAGAGAAGTATTAGTGAATATAGTTCAGAGAAAGAGAAAAGTGGATACCTTGGTCAGTGGGATACTACTTACATACTGCTCTGTGATTTGCTTATGAATGTCCATGTCGCCCAATCCCAGACGCAGCTCCCCACTCTCAGTGATAACAGCGCAGTAAGTAGCTGTCCTTTGCTCCTCAAGCCTGGCCACACCTCTTGTGTTCTTACAGACATAAGAAAAAGGCAACAATTCACAACAAACATCTACGTATGTAAGTCAAAGGGATTTTAATGACGGTGGCGAACATTGGTTTGCTGCTCACATACCATGTGTTTACAGTAGTTCAAGACTGCATCACTGTGAGAGTCAGTTCCAATGGCGGAGATGAACAGGGGTCTATGGCCTAATCGACTCAGAGAGTCTTGGAGGAAAACGTAACCAAGGCCACTGACGTAAAGCAATCAGAATCACATTATTCATAGGAAACCTTTCACATATAATCAGATGAAAACTAACCAGCAATGTTCCGTCCTACGCCACCAAATGACTGACAGACACTTCCTGGGTTAGTCTGTCCGAACTGTAAAAAAGATGAAAATCCTTCTCAGAATTCATAATAACGTGGCATAATACATGACCTACAGGATTGTGGGTAAATGCTTGTTGCAGATGAAAACTTACCAGAAGCTTATCTGTTTTTCCTTTAGCAATAAAATCCACATTTATTCCTCCTATGACAACCTGTGACAGAACAACATCATAGGTACTGTATTGTGTCATGTGTACTGTAACTATTTGACATAACTCTCTCTACACACATGGAAACTTACGCTGTAAGTGTTATTAATACTCACAATATTTGACTGTGAGTCTGAAGAGTGCTTTCCAAGATGGTGAGTGGTGCGTCTCAACTTCCCCCCATTCATTCGTTTTGACAGGGCACACGCTATCTTGCTGCCCACCTTAGCGTTGTTATGAATGAGCGCTATGTCTTGGAACATAGCAGGTTAAGGATAATCAGTTAAGCTGTAACACAGGTCAAAGGTCAAAGGTCATCAATAGGCCATCAGGTATTAACAGTGTCGGCCCTCTTCTCCGTCATGTCAATGCCTTGTAGATTCTTTCCTTCTGATTCTGAGAGGTTGATATGATCATGTTCTCTGGCGTGGCTTGTCACTACTTCAGATTTGAGAAGGATACTAGCTTGAAGGGACTTCCCTTTAGTCAGCTCATTGACCTTTTGAAGAATGAATGGTGTCACATCTCTTCCCTTGACACCTTTAGCACTGAGTAAACCAGAAAAAGAAGAGGAAGTCATGCTTTTTTTATTTTTCTAGGAGACGTGAACAGTCCATTCGATTGACTTTTGTCATTTCACTGTGACCACACAGAGACTCTGATAGGAATCTTCCTCTGATGCCACCCGAGCTGTTCTATCAAAGACAGGAAATGGCTGTTGACAGCAGATTACAGGGCCTCAAAACCAATCCCACATGTCAAAATCAGAGACTTTGCTCACTTGGCCGCTGCCACAGCAGTCTGTATTGCTTTCTCTATCTGCTGGCCTGTTGCGGCATGCTCCGCTGGGATGGGCACAGCTAACAGGACGCCACTCTGGAGACCCAGCGACAGAGTGGCCACTGGATGGCACAAAAAAGAGACATAAACATACCGTGTGGCGACCGTGTTATTTGTAAAGAAATTAAGCTGTATTAGGTGCTGCATCTTGACATGGGCGTGTTAAGTCTCAAGGACACTAACAATGTCTGAAGGTGTTGATATACCAATGAGTTCTGCTGCCTCCTCGGGGTCGCAGACGTTGTACGGAGAAGTGAATCCGCTTTGTGGAGAGAAGAATGCTGGGAAGTTCTTCGACATCCCATAGGTGGCTACACAGACACCCTGCGTCTCCTGATGAACGTCACATAGCAGGAATCATTACTGTTGCTACCGGAATGTTAATGAAAGTCACACATAAAGATTGAATATGAATATTTGGCTGGCTAAAGTGCACACCAAATAAAGGGGAAACATCTGCCATTGTAACTACACCATTCTCAAACATAATCTCATTATTCTTACAAGGAACTCCAGGGTGCGCCCGATGTCCAGAATAGACTTGACCCCAGCAGAGACCACAGCAATGGGAGTCCTGCCCAGCTCTGTCAGATCTGCACTGATATCCAGACCTGCAGGAATAATCATCGAATGCTATGCCTTCATATAATCAATATGGTTCTCAAAATAAGATGTTAAAGTGCTAGTCAACTTACTGCTCTCCCCATCCCTGTGCACACCTCCAATGCCCCCTGTGACAAAGACAGAGATGCCAGCTCTGTGCGCTGCTACCATGGTACCTGACACAGTGGTTCCCCCAGAGAGACCCTGAGAAAACAATGTAGATGCCAAACACCGACACAAATGGGTAACAGGCTGGATGAGACTACCCTTGGCACCAAGCTGGTTTTCATGTATTTCAAATGCAGATTTGAGCGCTTAATGTATTGCCGCCTCACTTTGCTAATGGCATAGGGCAGATCACGGCGGGACACTTTGAGAGACGTCTTGCTGCGGGCCAGGTGGTCCATCTCCTCTGATGACAGGCCCACGTGGACCTTGCCCCGAATCACTCCAACCGTGGCTGGAGTGGCTCCCTCAGCCCGAACTATGGCCTCCACCTCTTTTGCTGTGCTGGATGAAATAGTGGTAGGAAAGCTTCTCATATTATAAACGAATGAAACCAAATATCAGCTGTTGGTATCACAGTTCGTAGACACCTGAAGGTCGGTTACGGTCAAGTAAGGTAATTCAGGGTACCTCAGGTTGTGTGGATAGGGCATGCCGTGTGTGATGATAGTGCTCTCTAGTGCAACCACTGGTCTGCTTTCTGCCAGTGCCTGTGACACTGATGGATGAACTCTGAAGAGTCTGTCTAAGAAAATAGGTCACAGTGAATTGTGAGTATAAAGCGTAATAAATGTATGACAGTATGATTGTATGTAGGCTATATAAGGCTTCATTTAAATGATAGATCTTATCTTGAGTGGATGCATTTACCATTTTTGCACAACCTGCTCTCAAATGTTGAAATTCCACGTCTCAAAAGATGTGCAGAGATTCTCTTCAACATTCTCAGTTCAGATTTTCCCAGAGAAACCCTGGAAACACCATGAACACAGTATCTCAAAATGAACCCTGAAAAACAGGGCCAGCTGCTTCTTATTTCCCAATCAACTCGTGCAAATCAGTTGTCTCTCGCTGAAGCAGCCTCCCACTGCTATGCCAGATAAAGACCTAACAGTTACCAAAGGCTACGGTTTCCCCCGCCAGTATCCCCCTCGTCAGGCGCCACGGCGTCCTCTCTCCACTTCTATCCCTAACTGTAACTTTATCTCTGTGTGGAACAAGCTTTGAGAAACGACTGTAGGTCACGTTGGATGTGCATGTCAAAATGAAAACAAGGTAAGTATGTTACCTCAATTTCATGTTGGAAAACGTCTAATTAGTCAGCATTGGCTCCCCAGTTGCGTCAAACCCCGCAGAGTGTTTTCCATCACTGTAAGGCAGCAATCCAATTCAGCCATTGTGTGGATTTTCTCTGCTCCAGTTAGTTGGGACTAATCCCCACCACCCCCCTTTTGGGGCCACTCTCAGAATCTGACACCCAAATTCCAGAGCTGTTAACACCATGATGAAATTCTGCTCAGAGAGGTGAGGGGTCTTCTCTTTTGCCTACTTCACTGCATTAATGCACCAAATAGTCTTTGCAGGAATGCATTACGAGGTAAACGACTTACAGTATTTGCTGAGACAAAAAGAGAGAAGCCAAATAAATTACTTCAAAATAACATATTCAGTGCCAAAAATGCAACTTTAACACATTCTTTAATCTAAAGTCGCATTACAGTAAGAGGAATAGAAAATCATAAACAAGCTATTCATGAATAAAAGCATACATAAAATGTCACATGAAACCCTATCTGAAAAAATATCGATATTAATAAAAATATACATTTTCTTAAAAATATATAAACACTAACACATTTCACCAGATAACTTCCATTTCACCAAATTGTCCGAAGTGTACAAAGTGAATCTGATCAGCTCTGTTCCCCACAAACACAGTGTAGTGCTTACCTTCTGCAGCGCAACAAGAATGCTAGAAACTTTGCCCAGACGGCTGAACTTTGACCCGGACATTGTGTTTACACAGCTTACAAGCATCGACCACAGATCTCCGTGTTCTCAACCAATTGGGGTATTTTCTTCTGAGTTAAACCAAGTGATATTGAACATTATGGAAATTTACAAAAATACTGCAAAGCAGCTATGAAGAAAAGCAAACGTATGGTAAAACACAAACAAACATATTCCTTTTGCTACATTGAAGTCAGATTGGTTGGGAAGAGGTGACTTTGGTTCATCCCAGTTCTCTACCTCCACTGTCCATATATCACCTCTGTTTTGTATTTCATGGTTACAATTCAATATCTTTCTGTATCCTGTGGGAAGCTGTTTATCAAAATTACCGTCTGTCTCTTTGATAAGTAAATCTGTGGTTTCAGGTGGATTTCTGTCTGCAGATCTCTATTGTTACCATGTCTCATCAAACCGCATGAGTGATGGACAGCACTTGACGTCCTCCTCAAGCAATGGAGACGTTCCACTTCTCATTTTCTTGCGTGTCCTCAACATCAAATGGGTTGAACTCATTTGAGGTGCGCATTTGGAGTTGTTCATCCATGTGAAGAGTTGTATTGTATACACTGAAATCACTCTGCTGTGTTTTTACATGATTGATGACTTGGGTGGGGTCAGGCATACGATGAGTAATGAGGTTCTTTGTTGCATTGCCAAGGATCTCGGCTGAGGCCTCGCCGATCTCCAACTCTGAGTGCTTCACTAATTCATTTTCAAACCAGAATGGATGCTCCAGCTGGTGTGCATGGAAAGCTATGTTTTTGTACAAAGGGTGGTCGAGGGAGTAGATGATGAGGACTCCTTTTCTGCCTTGCACCTGGATACTCTCAGGTTCTTCTTTGGCAGCAGCTGAGGAAGATTTTGCAGATCTAAGAGAAAGATTAGATTAGATTAGATTGCACTTTATTGATCCCCTAGGGGAAATTCAGGTGTTACAGCAGCGATTGGCAGAACAATGCCAGAAATGGTGAAGGCAATACAAAAAACACAGGTAATAATAAGCACTTATAAATAATGCACTATACAAATGGGGGTGGGGGCTAGGGTCCAGTTTTTGTGCAGTTGGGTGAATAGAAATGGTGACAGTACGGTTCCTTGGGGTGCGCCGGTGTTGCTCATCACCACGTCTGACAGGCAGCCCTGCAGGCGGACGTGCTGCGGTCTGCCGGTGAGGTAGTCCCTGATCCAGGCCACAAGGTTGTTGTCTACCTACATCTCCAGGAGCTTC
>OMOT01089379.1:23068-33072 GCA_900312575.1 Acanthochaenus luetkenii | reverse complement strand
TCATCACCACGTATGACAGGCAGCCCTGCAGGCGGACGTGCTGCGGCCTGCCGGTGAGGTAGTCCCTGATCCAGGCCACGAGGTTGTGGTCTACCTGCTTCTCCAGGAGCTTCTCCGCCAGCAGGGGGGGCCGGATGGTGTTGAAGGCACTGGAGAAATAAAAAAACATGATTCTCACAGCGCCCCCTGCCTCTCCAGGTGTGAGTAGGCCCTGTGGAGCAGGTGGATGATAGCATCCTCCACGCCGATGTGGGCCTGGTACACAAACTGCAGTGGGTCCAGGGAGCCGCAGACCAGGGGCCTGAGGTGCTGCAGAACCAGTCTCTCGAAGGTCTTCATGACATGTGAGGTCAGAGCGACTGGCCTGTAGTCATTGAGAGCGCTGGGACGGCCTTTCTTGGGCACCGGGACAATGCAGGAGGTCTTCCATAGCTGGGGAACTTTCTTCAGCCTCAGAGAGAGGTTGAAGAGGTGTTGGAACACTCCTGCAAGCTGGGGTTGATCAAAATTAATCAAAGTGCGTGGTGGTGGCTTGGAATAATCTAAAATAAAACATGGCTTAAAATCAGCTGATTACCTGTGCAAGTGAATACAATCATTAAATGAAAGATGATTTACTTTTGTGCGCAATGTGTTCATAAAAAATTTACCATAAATGTGAGAAATATCTTACTTACGGAGGCAGTAATTTAATATTACACAAACAGTCATTGCATAAAAAATGGCTGAATCTTTGGGGTAAGCAAAATATTACCATGGTAAGTTTTACAGTACTATGGAACTTTTGATACCATCTATTATAATATTAAGATCGACATTATGAACTGTAATGATGGAACATGAAATCATCATCATCCATATGGCATCAGACAAATAGTTTTGATGACTGGGAACACCAGTTTCTAACTCACTTGGGATAGTAATTGGTTTGCTAATCCTGTAATGTCCATTGTCAGGTTCTGGCAAATTAAAGACTGACACCAAATATGTATGCCCAGGATCCACCACAAATGTCCACTAAAAAAGAAATAGTATCAGGTGTCTGACATAGATAATATATAAATATACTGTGTACTGATGTTGTAACGAAGGTTTAATAAAGTACCTTGGTATAGGCTGGATTCAGCTGCTGATTGATCTTGAAAGCATATTGCACACACATACTTTGATTTGTAGAGTCATCCAGAATATTTATCTGTGATCCGCTTAGCTTGAATCGCTGTTGATAGAAGAGAGTTTGTGTTTTCTGTGAATTCCACCTGTAATGTCTATATTCTATCTACCTCTAATGAAAGACCCAGACCAATGGTTCCCACCTTTCATTCGATGCATTTTAAAGTGTAAACTAGAATAAACAATAACAACTAAAAGTATTGTGTTTTAACACGGTAGATGAAAAATGAACAGTACGCCATTTGGTTACAGAATTGCAGATTATAGCACTTTACCATTAACCGTTACCATTTGCCAGTATTCTCCATGTCACATTCATAACAGGAAGAGGCGCGTGTTGGTCCATCCCTACTCCCACATGCGCTGCACCCCACTCTGGTCCAGTAGGAGCAAGGCATCTGGGCACAACCATGTATTTGTCTGAGCAGTTATTTGGCATTTGGCAAAGGGTAGGTGAAATATTATACCGTGAATAAATTTGACTGATGTGTACTTCTGTGTGTGGCCAGATTAATCACATAAACTTACAATTAAAATGACATTTTCATGTGAAAATAAAAATAATAAGTACATATGTGTACTAGGGTTACAGCAATACATTGGTTTGCTGATATATCAGCCGATATTGGAGAGAAAGAAAAAGAAAAAGAAAAAAGGACACTTGCTAATTATAGTGCTGCATAGAATACCCTGGAAAAAATGTAACAGCTAATAATAATAATAATAATAATAATAAGCTTTATTTATATAGCACTTTTTGAAACACAGTTACAAAGTGCTTTACAGACAAAATTAAAGAAAGTCAAAAGCCTGGGGCACAGAGACATAGTGACATAGTGACATAGTGACATAGTGACTATAAACTTTCTTCAATTTACTGTAATAACTAGTTTAGCCTTTATCTTTTGTATTGACATACAACAGCAACTAATAACCACCTGTTGATTGCAGTCCAGACGCTTGTCCAGAATCCTGAGAGGAGATAACATAGCCAGTCCAGCAGCCAAACAAAAATAGAAAAAAGGAAGACAGATCATTCTGTAGTAGTTCCCCAAAACAGGTGGAAAATATTCACATTGCTGTAACAACAGAATAAGTGAGGTAAAATAGTATCATTCAGCTCCACTTGAAAAGTTGGGGCAGATGGTTTTGCATCGACAAGTGCAGAGAAGCCTCGATGCAATCTAATTTCAGGCCAACATGAATTCACTTGAGTTTATCAGGTGTTGACATCTTATCAAATGTGGGTTCCAGTTTCCATTCTCATGGGGAGCATTGCTTGAAACTATTACATTGCTCTATATATAGCAGCCATTTTGTACACAATTCTGTGATAAATACGTAGCATTTATCTTTCCTTCTTGCAGCATATTGTTGAACATCAGACAACACTGGTGCCAATTGCAAACCAATGTGTCGTAACATCTACCACTCACTGGGGGGCAGCAGTGACCACATTTACTGGTAATACAGCTCCTGTTCATATAAATTACACTTCTGTGTTTGGAAACGAGCTCACAGTGGGATGCTGCCCAATACAAAATGTTACACTTTATATGTTACTTACTTGTCATGTTTCACAACCCAACTAAAACTTGCTTAAAGTACACATCAACCTCCAACTCAACCTCACAGAGTCCCGGAGACGATTTGCAAAGACGGATAACAGAAACACTGCTTCAATACCCCCAAAGAACATTTATTTATGACTTTGTTCGGAGGATCAACACATAAAGCCAACAGGGAGACCAGGCTTTTGACCATGAGCATCAAACCTTCAGCTATCCACTGTTTGGTTTATCAGGGCTTAACTGCAGCCATGGCTACGCGTTGATTCTTGTCGCTTTGCTCAAGTGTTACGTCTCCTATTAGCCCCCAGTTTACACAACACCGAGACAGAGTGACATCTGCCACTGTTGTAGGTTGTGTGTGATCCCTCCTCTGTGTGAACAGTGTCACAGCACATTCCAGCACAGGAGCCAATGCTTTACCTCGATCCAAATCGTTAATGTAAAAATACACTTTCATTTCATCGTGTAGTGTTCAGGCTTTTGCCAAGGGGATTATCTATTTCGAAGGGCATTGGCGCACTAGAATTACACTGTTCAATTGACATATTCTGGAGACAATTTGCCCACGTGGAAAACGGCATACAAACTCGAAACAGGTGGCCTCTGATGTTAGCTTTAGCCACGCAATGTCTCCGCAACACAACAACACCCCAAGACACGGAGTCACATGGTTTCGAGTCATGGCTATCTGCAGCGTTATGAGCAGAACTCAGCTGTCATGGAGCATAATCTTAATAATGTGATTTGGAAAAATCGGGTCTCAGGTGGTTTGACTATGTGTTGCACGTGTCCGTGTTGGCGATGTGTGCGGCGTAACCTGCCACGGGGGTTGAGGACAAATCATGAAGTGTCGCAATGAGATGTAGCAAATGACAGGAGGAGAGGCGTAGCAGGGAGTCTATTTTAGTGAGCCATTCACATGAGGCTTTGAATACATAAATCTTTCACTAAAAATTATAAAGTCCTTTTTCCTTTCCTCCCTTACCACTGCCGTTGCCCTCTCTGATTGCCCTCACCTTTAAGGTAAGTTTGATACAATAATCAAGCTATGCCAGTCAGCGTGCGGCTATACAGAGCCAAGACATTTATCGCAAGAAAATGAAGGTCAATCAGGTCAATAATTGTAAGCGTGCGATATTACAAGACTACGGGACTAGTGGACCCCGCTGCTGGTGGAAGACAACAGCCCCGTTATCGAGGTGCCCGTCTCTGTGGACATGTGTCTGTCCGGGGCAGGGCGAGACTGGCTTTTATGCAGGGATTAGTGAAGATTGCGTTATCAACGTGGCCCTGACTCCGAGAGCACAGCTGGCATTTGTGCAAGGGAATCCCTGTTATGCCGCCGCTTTTGTCGTGGTCTTAAAGCAACTTTTTGAACGAGGCTCTGCGGCTTTGACTTGCACGCCACCTCTGGCCCCTCGCAGATCTCTTGATCCCCAAGTGAGGAAATGTAACCCCCCCTTGGTAACAACACACTTGACCCATCAGGGCGGCAGGGGTGATAGGTGATGATGGCCTGCTCGTATAAACTGGCATCCTCCGAGATGAGGAGCGAGGCCGCTAAGCTTCCTGAAATCGTCTGCTGCTCCGCTAGTTTACCTTGACTTTCGCACCTTGTCACACTGGCTTAGTTGAATTTGTCTGTATTACCATGTGGTGGCGGCAGCATGGACATGCTCTTAAGATCTCCATCTGCTGTGTCATTATATTGTCCAGGTTAAAATGTCCAAAAATATACATATATATATATATATGTATATATATAAGTAATGTGCTGTAATGAGGGCTACTGCTACAGAGAGGAGAATGAAAGAGACAGTGATGAAGGCAGAGTGATAGAGAAAGAAAGAGAGACAGGGAAGGAGATATGAACCATTTCATCAGGGACTCAAGTGGATTAACTACCCGGTGGGATAGGAAACCAGCAGTACTGTGGGATTGAGAACCACTGCATTAGATCGTTCTCACAGTCTGCACAGGTTCTGTGTTGTTCCTCTCGTGGCTGCCAAGCCTTTCTGCTACTAGGCTTTCTCTGGCATCATCAAGGCCACAGCTGCTATCTAGGACATAGGAAAGCACGGGGGCAATGCGGACAAATATAGCTATGCAACAGTCTCCACTTCGGCCCTTGATAACAACAGGGAACATTATCTAGTGCTGGAAGCATATTGAAATGTGTCCGAGAGCCCTTGAGGACAATTAAGCCTAAATAAATCGATTGAAGTTGTTGATTAGATTGATTAACCAACAACAGATCTCTGAGACTTTGATAAATACTATTTACACTGGTTTTACTATGTAAATGTGTGTTAAAAGAAATCAGTGCAATGCATTGTAACAATTTCTCAAACTGAAGAATGATGCAGCTATGATGCTTCCCCTCCCCAGGGACCGTAAGCTGCAGGCATGTCTGAGGGGTGAGTATTGAGTGGAGCCTAGACAAAGTTCAGTCGTTATGTACGGGATTTGTATATTAAATCAACTCATCTTGTATCCTGTTTGTCTTCTTGTTGTGTCATGTGTTGTTGATAAAGACCGGTGAGTCCAAATAATTATTCTCACAAAGCGTAGGATACTCTCATAATACATAATACAGTCATATTATTTCATTATTAATGAACAAATTACAGAATTTTAATGCATTTGGTGGTTAAAAATAGTTAAAAGTTAGAAACTACGTGTGAATAACCCAGTGAGTTGATAAAGTGTTATTATCTTTTTATCGCAGAAAAAGCCCAAATATTCAGCCACACGGCGACTGCATTTGAAGGTAGGCCTTATACCTGCAGGCCGTGACAAGATTGAACATTTTCCACATGATCCAACAAGGGCTTCAATAAGGCCTTTCTACCTTTCAGACCAAACTGCTGAAGAAGGCAACGTCTATGCTGGTGGCTGAATTTGAGCATCAGAAACACGAGAAAGAAAACGCTCTGAAGGAGAGCTTCCCTCCGCTCAAGCTGTCTGGCCTGTCTGTCCAGGAGCTCCAGGTACCGACTCAACAAGTCCTAACTAATTCATTATGATTATTTTCGATTATTTTGATTAGTTTTTGTTGTTGTTGTTGTTGTTGTTTGCAGGAACTTTGCAAAGAGCTACATGGCAAGATCGATGTTGTAGATGAAGTACGTTACGATCTGGACATTAAGATAGCCAAAAATGAGAGTGAGGTAGGCTACAGCAAACTGAAACAAGGAAGTTTCATACGTTTACTGTCCTTTTTGGGGGTATTGTAGCTGCATGGTTATCTGCCAGTGCAAACTTCTCTTTTATTGGTTCCTCTGGATCTGTGATGTTTGATGCACAGATCCAGTCGCTGACTCAGAAGATCAATGAGTTGAAGGGCGCAAAGAGGCCCAACTTGAAGAGGGTGAAGAAGACTGCCGACTTCACCGACACCAAACTCACGAAGGCTGACTTCAAGGTTACCCTTAAGACGGTGAAGAAGGAGGATGAGAAGGTAAAGTGGCTGGCTGAGACAAAAGTCCACAAAGTATCCAAAACATAGACCTTTGCGTTATAGAATAATGGTCCTTGACCCCCTTGTTGTCAGTATGGAGTCCAACTCCAACTAATACGAACGTTGAGGTCTGGATGTTTGAGTTATATAGAGGCTTACTTCTTTACTAACAACCAAGACATAACAGATTCAATCTATGATGAAGCGTAGAGATTATTGACACTGGCACAATCTATACCTACTTTCCACAGAAAGAGGAAGTGACTGACTGGCGTAAGAACGTGGAGGCCATGTCTGGTATGGAGGGCAGGAAGAAGCTGTTCAATTCTGGACAATAGGAAGGTATTGATGTTAAACAAGGCTACTTATAAATCATCAAGAATATCCTCATGCTGAATCTTTCTCTCAACAAGCCTTGTGTCTGACATGTTTAAATTCTTTCTCAGGTAGTCTGCACCTGAAATGAAGTTGTATTTGGGTTGTCCTTTAACTCTATTCTGTGTCTACGTAACTAACTTTAATGTGGTGTTGTTAATCACATCCTCTTGTTCGTGTTTATTTCAGATTCATGGTCCAAATTCAAGGGCAGAGGTCTCCATAATAAGATGAAATAATATACAGATAATATATTGTACAATGTTGAAGTTGATTTTGCTAAAAACTATGCCCAAAAATGTGCATGTTTAAAGAAAATACTGATACGTTTGATGAACTTTAGTGTGGTGTCTTTGTAAGTGCAATATCTGTATTATACAGATCACAGATCTGACTATTATGAAAATGAAATGGGTTCTCAACATTGTCTTGATTTTACCATGTATTTGATATTTAAATACAAATTAAACAACCATGAAACTTCTGCTTGGTTTTCTTACGTTTTTGAACAGTGTGTTTTCTAGCTTCTGCGATGATGATTTTGTTATGTATGATGATGTTGTTGTGTACTATGATCACATTGATATAAATAAATAAATACTGCACTGCTGGACTCCTCTCTGCGGAGCAGCTGATGGTAAGGACTTAATTCACTAGAAAAAAAGGCTGCAGCAGGCTTGTGGCTCACCTGCTCTAACATCCTATATTCCCATCTAGGGTTGAGCGATGGGAGTATAGTTGTAAACCTGGTATTGGGGGATGCTATGCAAAAATGTTTTGATGCTATATACTGGCTGTCAGCCCAGAGGGGTCTATTTTAATGAACCACTCACAGAAGGCCATAGGAGCCATAAAATTTGACGTGGGTTTTCCTGTTCTCCAGTGAAGCCGGGCACTGCTCACCTGCACCAGCTTTTCTGCAGAGAAAACAAAGGTATGTTGGTTTTCTGTCATAGCGACGATTGCGATACAAGTCCTGAGGTTTTGTGGCTTTAAGATACTTTAAGATGTTTTATGCTGTAGCATTTAGGTGGAATAACCGTTCATTACTGTCAGATGCTGCTTTACACTATGCCACATGCAGAGCCAACAGCAGGAAACAAATACTAAAATTGATAGTTAAGTAATTAAGATTTCATTATACTTGAAACTTTGAGACTAAATATGGACATAACAAGGATAATTATGTGTACTTACTTTGTAATAAAGAATGCTTTTTTATTAAGGACACATTTAGGTTTTCCATAATAACTCAAATGCAAGGTACGGGTCAATTATCTTCAACAATGTCCATGTTTAGTCACTGGGATTGGGAATATGACAAAAAATATTTTTGGATTAAAACAATCCACTCCAAAAACACATTTCTGTACATTTATTGTACTTGGCAATTAAAGTAATTCTGATTTTGATTCTGAATTGGGTGAGCTGAAAGTGGACTGACTCCAATCCCGATTAAAAGAGAATTTCATTCGAACTATCTGCAGCACTCAGGCATGCAGTGTTGCTAATTTAAAGGCTTAACGTTGACATGTTACCATACCAAGGTTTGGATAACTTGAATCCCTTGCTTGACTCACTCAACTAGATGCATTAAGATGAAGTGTATGTAGCTATAGGAAAAATACTGGTTCATACAATAAAAAACAACGCAATATTGGTTTATTTATATAACTTGTGACATTGATTTTAAACAAGAAAAAATGTATGTATCTGAATTATGTATTTTTTCTGACTGAAGTGTCTCCTTTTTCCAGACACAGGACTTTGAAACATGTCTGAGGCGTAAGTTAAGAGTTTGACAGATTAGTGTTAATCAACATTTGTACAATTAATTTAATTCTTCAGATGTTTATCATGTCACTAATAACTCTTCTCTTATTGCTTCACTTTTGCCATTTTTGAACTTCCACTACAGACCGGTAAGTTATTTATGGTTAGTCCAATTTATCTGGTGAATCTCTTCCACATGGAGAAAAAAACGTGTTATTTTGTGAAACTGCTGATTCATAAAATGTTTGTCTACTGCTTCTTTGTGTAGAAAAAGTCGAAGATCTCTGCATCTCGCAGACTGGCTCTAAAGGTATTGTCTTTTTCCTCTTCACTACAATGCCCTAATCATCAACAGTTTCATTACACTATCTTAAGTGCACAAAACAGCAGCGGACAGTGCCAGAAAGTCAACCATTCTCCTTTTACCACTCAATTCAGGCCAAACTGTTGAAAAGGGCAGCCGTGCTGTTGGAGAAGGAGAAGGAGGAGAAGGAGCTGGAGAGAGAGGCCACTTTGAGTGAGAAAGTCCCTCCACTCCAGCTGTCTGGTTTGTCTTTGCAGGACCTCCAGGTATGTGCAGGTCACCGGGACTAATAAGCCATCCATCATGTAATGCAGAAACACATGTTTCAAATGTGCAATATGCAAGCGCCCTTCTATTGTGCGTGGATGCCATGCATATCTTCGCAAGCACTGTGACAGTTCAGCCTTCATAATGTATCGAAATAATCGGTGCGTCAAAAAATCTATGCTTATATTTCAGCCATTCTCTTAGGCACGCTATTATTAAGGGTAACGTACAATTTACAACAAGTGTACAATTCATGTATTGCAAACATTACAATCAACCAAAAATAATTAGTGCAAGGTCACAACAACAGCACCCGGACCATAGTACAAATAAAAAACATTCATGTGCCCCTAGAATACTAATGCACGTAATATTAATGTATAATAAAGAAGAAGCGCTGCAGTAGATATGTAAATAAGAGCCAAACAGAAAGCCCCCCCATGTTTGCTTTGAGATGTATTTCAAGCCACCATGCAGGAAAATGTCACCTTTGAAATATAGCAAATCTGCCAATATTCAAAGTTAAGCCGGGGGTTTGAAGGCTTCTCGTTGGAAGGCCTTGCAGTGGCTGCTACTGAACGCTTGCTTTGCTCTGTGAATAATGATGCGCCTCTCTTTCTGTCCCACCTTGTCCCAGGCTCTGTGCAAAGAAATGCACCATAAGATCGACGTGGTAGATGAAGAGCGCTATGACATCAACGTCAAGGTGGCCAAGAATGACAAGGAGGTACATGTTAATTCATATTCATTTGATTATCAACATATCATATCTGCACGGCGTGTTGAACACGTTTACGGTAAAAACATACGCGTTGATTTAATTATATTTGTTATTTTTTTTGTTAAAGTTTCTATCACACTCAAAAATCAATCTTTATGTATTTATTGCAAAAAGCAGCAGCAGGGGAAGATTTGTTCTGTCTGCTTTTAAATCCCTACTAAAAAAACTATTTTATTTCACTCACCTTTTGGCTTTGTTCTAATAATTTTTGGCTTTTATTTTTAGTCTGTTTATTCAGTGTTATTGTCTGATTTTATTACCTCTGTTTTACTTCCTTGTCTCAAGCCCTTTGTACCTTTG
>OMOT01089379.1:0-22992 GCA_900312575.1 Acanthochaenus luetkenii | reverse complement strand
TATAACAACTAAATGATATAAATATTTAGGGCTACAAGCCTTCTTCTGTGTGATTAATTTTAGGATTCATATTTGATTGCAATCCCCTTATTTTTTCATTGCTGGATCCAGAACCAAGTTAAACTTGTCGTGTGCAAGGCACTTTTTTAATCGCACCTTGTTTCCTACAGATTCAAAATCTGTCTCAGAAGATCTTTGAGCTGAAGGGCAAGATGAAGCGACCTGCCCTCAAGAGGGTGAAGATCTCAGCTGATGCCATGCTGGGAGCCCTGCTGGGAACCAAGGTCAGAGAGTCTGTGGACTTCAAGGCAAACCTCAAGACTGTGAAGAAGGAGGAGGAGAAGGTAAGAGTTGTAGGCTTCAACTTCAATTTAGCACAATAAATTGATTTCATTTCAATTGATCTATGGTGACTTTTAAAGTGGCAGGCTTGGTTGATTTCTTTGTATTAAGGTCGAGTTACGTTGAATCGTAGCATGTGGTCATTTTGTATAACCAGAATATTACTAAGAATAACTTTCCTCCTATGAACAGAAAGAGGAGGTGACTGACTGGCGTAAGAACGTGGAGGCCATGTCTGGTATGGAGGGCAGGAAGAAGCTGTTCAATGCTGGACAGTAGATTTGTGTTCATGGACATGTGAAATATATATTATTTTTATGGATAGATCCCTTCTCTATGAACAGAGCCAGTGGAGAGGGAAGGAGTGTTATTTCACACAGATATCAAGCCCACATAGTGTGTCTTGCAGTCTTGACTTTTGCTGTACGCAATATCTCATATTTAAAGGCACGGTATTGCATATATTTTGCATACAGATGAGTTGTGTTGTGTTTTTGTGGTAGACGGAGGTTTCAGCACTTGGGTTAGGGTTATAAATACATAACTATAAAGGAATCCTTGTCACCACAGATAAAGTGTATGTGTAATATTGTGAAATTTGGTTTGTTTTTTGTTCTTGAAATACCTGGAAAATAAGGCTTTAAGTCATGAAAACAAATACATAAATAAACCGCTGATCAACGTAGAAACGGATGTTGCATATTATTTTAAATCAAAATTAGACTGGGACAGCCAGGTGATATTGATTGTTCCATGACTTGTCAGTCAGCAGTAGGCAGCTGAGAACAAACCTTTTCAACGACGTTTGTAAATCAAGGAAGTGTCAAAGATCCGGTACAGATGGGGTCACTGGATCAAGTGATGACGTCCCCTTTGGCAGAACCAGCCACCAAGTTAGTGAAACAGTTCAGGCAGGCCTTTATTTAAGCAGCACCAACCACAGGCAGAGAAGGCCATATTATAGTTACATGGGGGAAAGGCCATATTATGAGGCTACTGCAGAGAACTGGGGGAGATGACAGGGGAGGCCAGGAGACAAACAGGGTAGTTCAGTAAGAAATGACACCTATGATGACAAGGATAGGAATATATTTTACAAAAGAAGTAAATCATTCCCAGAATCTAAAATCAAGCCAGAACTGGTTAAATGGGATCTTAAAAGTAGGTTGACAAGCAACAGGAAGGATCAAGGAAAGTGACGGGAGGGGAGGAGTGTTAGGAGGCAGGTCAGCTGTGATCAAGGATCAGAAGTGGAAAGGGAGGGATTGGATGTGTATGACACACCAGTGATAGAAATAAAAGAGGAAGATCTGACACTGGGAGATATGAATGGCAGTGATGATGATTAAAGTCTTGACTTTTCTCTCATTGAAACTATTGCATTGCATTAAGAATCGCTCTCTGCTGCACAATAATAAACAATGGAAATGTTTCGGTATATTGTGAATGATAAGATAAACCACTTATGATGAATAAAATGTGTACATGTTGATTGTGTGATCATGATGGAACCAGTAAATGTTATACTATCAGGTCTTTTTGATGTTTTCCCCAGACACTGTTGGTGTCATACTCTCAGACACATGGTAGATGTTTGATACATGTGTATTGTGTAGTTTATTCCTATGAACAAAAAGGGTGAATTGTGACATAGTATACCATGATTTAAAACACTTATTTGAAATGATGATTCAATGTAATAATAAGAGTGTGACTTTACATGTGTTTAAAGTATGAACTTGATTATAACAATTATTCAGCTTTTTGTCCTTTGGGTGTGGTCACTTTTGCTTTTTGGTAAAAATCCATGCACCAGAATGAGTCATTCTGGAAAAGTACTGAATGAAGGGTGTAACCTAAAGAAGGGTGGTACTAATGAATTATTAAGGGTATAAAGGGCATCCAATAAAGAGGTGGCTCTTTAATACTGACTGGGGTATTCCCTGGGCTTTTGCTGCCTATAAAGAGTTAACATTACGGAAGAATATATTTGATGTTATATTTCTTTGCCATTTGGATTTTTGATCTTAAACAATAATAATGTGTATTTACTCCTACTCAAATCAATAAAAGAATGATCCGTATTTCAAGTAAAATTCTCATTTGAGTTATTTCGGTTAGATCCGGCCGCCTTATTAGGTATTTAGCTCACCTCTTCTGAGTGACAGTAAATTCTATGTTTCGTTCACAACCAGGTTCATAAAGATTGCTGGGGGAAAAGCGAAGGAGTTAGAATGATAGACCTTAGGATGTAAGCAGTTAGAGGCTATAGGCGAGTCTTCTCACTATCAGACTATGTTCTATAGTGTCCTGTTAGGGCACATTATTCTGCAGGCTTTAGACTTCCCTGTTAGACCGAGGACTGATCTGAGGTGGTGTCTTCAGCCCCAGGAAACGAGACAAAGCATTTACATTAAGAACTGTGAACTTTCCAAAAATAATTGAGGTCACAGGATCAGGGCTGCTGCTGCTCTCCCACCAAAAGCAGCCTTGGAGCAGCCAGAGCACACAGCCTGCCATACCAGCACCGGCATTACTGAGGGGGACTGGAGGAGTAAATAATCCCCATTAGTTTCATAGTTATGGCTAAAAACGCTAATCGTCTAATGGCAGGAATCCCAGATCCATATCACCACCAAAATCGGATCAACTGTTCAATCCCTCCTTCGTCTGCTACTTGCCTAGGTTTACACGAGGGCACGAGTCACTCAGTGTTTAAAGTGACTGGCCAGCTGACTCCCTCTTACAACAGTGACACAGGGTGAACCCCGGCTGGCTCAGGTTACACAGCATCAAGCCTGATGAGCACCTGTCCTTGTTCTTCATCCCTAAATAAAGCCTGGCTAACATTTATATGGCTTTGTTCTTACCTCTGTGTTGTGCTGTGTAATCATATCAGGACATTTTGTCATCACGCACAAATGCAGTGGAACGGGCTTTTTCTGTAGTGATTCATATGAGGTGTCAGTCCTTGGACCTGTGATGGATCATAGGGCCTCACACAATACCACTTTTAACATTTTACGATGATCCAGACAGTATGAAAATGGCAAGTACAGTCACTATGGATATGTCATTGTATGGAAGACATGTTTACACTCTCAAAACAATTCACATGGTTTCAAATTTAAACACTGGAGAAAAGGATGGACCTGCAATTCACAATGAAACGGGCAAAGATAATATTTTCCATGACAAGACTTAGCCTATAGAAACCCAGACTGGGATCAGGTCTTCAAACCCTCTCCAGACTGTTTCATTGGTACTACTTTTATATGCCTGTAGATGGATCTCTTGTGATAGTCCACATTCAGATGTGGGCTATGCTGTTTATTGTATAAATAAAGGGGCACAAAGAGTGAATACCAGCAGTTCACCAGTTGCGTGAGTGTCAATAGATTTAGGTTTTTTTGTTTTAGGCCGCCCTCCATTTGACTCCGTAAAAACCGAATCTAAACTCCAGTTTATACTTGTTTTCCCAAAGGGGCCTACAAGTCCTTGTCAAATGACCTAAAGGGTAAGTAAGGCTACCTTTGTAAACACTCTCTGTCACTTCAACTGACAGGTGTTGTCAAAACCACACAAGATGGCCAAATGTCTGGGCTTTTATTACCCCCTTTCCTGCCTGAATATCGCCGTGATGCTATGTGCAACAGTAAATGTCACTGTTGGTGGACGGAGAGTGGCACAGACAGGAGTCTATTTTAGTTAGCCATTCACATCGGGCACAGAAACTATAAATCCGATAGATTTTTCCCTATCCTCTCTCAGCAAGTTGATGCTCCCTCACACACACTTTTCTTCACTTTTAAGGAACGTCTCACTGAGCTGTTTGGCGTAATTAAGGTACAGAATTGCTAATATTCTAACACTTGTGGAGTAAATTTGGCATGGTGGGAATGTAAGTGTGTTGATCTGAGTCCTGTACATAAGTAATAACTTCTCTAAATAACTAACAACTGTTGGTTTACAATCTGTACAAACTGTATTTCAAAGAGTAGTGCTTTGTCTTTGCTTAATTGTGTTCTATTTGCTTAAGATTAACAGCAAGTTGAACCTAGTCAACTTACATGCCTGCGGATTATTTGGCCGTTCACCTTTTTTTGTCACCTATGCAGACACTCTAGTCAGTTATGGTATGTTATGTATTTCTGAGATATTTGTCCCGTGTAAATGCTTGTTTATAATTGATGTAAAAAAGCAGAGCCAGGACTGCACTTCAGCTATTTTATTATTTGGTTATAACAAATGTGCTTTTGAATTTGCAATTCAGTTTGATCTCATTTTCATGAATTTTAATTAGAATTCCCAGATGAATAAAAAGATCAATAATCAAATAAAATAGATGTTTTTAGATGATGATTATATATTATTGACAAGGGCAATCACAATTAAGTTAGAGAACATATAGCTATTAATTTGGCACCTATCACATCACATATCACATATAACAATTTTCCTCTTCATTTATGGGTAGCAACGTTTTGAACCTCGCCTACTGGACATGGTGAACAACAGGAGTGAACAATAAATCACTTTGGCGTGGCAAAATGTAATGGGCCAATGAATGTTCTGAGTGGGTGAAATACTTTGACCAGTGAGGCTGAAATTAGTCATCAATCTTCAGCACACAGCTCAATTGAACAGGCATTAAGGGCGAAGGAAATGCATTGTATCTGCAGTCTGGTGACGTTTTTGCAGTTTTGGTTTCTGCCTGAAAAATGGCTGACAGTTCAGTTTCATGTTTGTTTTCCCAAATTTCAGTGCATCAATTGTAAAGACAATCATGGCAGATGCGTGAGTATAATCACTTTTGGTCTAAATTCATGTTTTCATTGACAGACATGTTTCAAAGTATTGTAGAACTATCTATTGATACACATTCAATGTTAAATATTTTCTAATCAATTTTCTCCCTCTTGTTTGCTCCAACAGACCGGTGAGTATATCTACTATGTGCTTTATTTGATAAGCCCTCTGTTTTGTCTTCCATTTGTCTATTGAGACCATAAAAAGCATGTATGCAAATGTGTTATGCTACATATATACAGTATATATATATACAAATATATTTTGTTCCTATGTGAATTCTAGAAAAAGTCAAAGATCTCCTCCTCTCGAAGGCTGGGGTTAAAGGTAGGTATATCAACTCATGGTTACTATGGGTCATTCTGTCTAAGTCCTCCGTGTTTCTTGATTTGGACTTGGCTTCATATGACATGTGCATATCATTGTATACTATTGTATACTGTTCAAAACCTCACAAAAAACAAACATTAGCAAACAAAGATGTGTAGAAAAAGAACATTAGCCAGCATACAGCATGAACTGGTGTGTACTTTATGTCAGTTTAGTATCCTGGTATGTTATGTATGTAAGAAATCGACTTTTGGCAGAATTGCCCTGGTGTAACTGGTCTAAAGGAGATCCCAATGAAATAAGAAAGAAAGTTATACACTTTTCAACATAACACCTTCCCTATAATATTAGTTTGACCGTTTCCACAGATTAGACTGCTGTCAGTCGCTGCTCAGATGCTGCTGGAGGAGAAGGAGCAGAAGAAGAAGGAGAGAGAAGATACTCTGGCTGAGAGAGTTCCTCCTCTGAATCTATCTGGTCTGTCTTTGCAGGAGCTTCAGGTACTTAACTCAAATCCCTAACCACCATCTCTCACGCTGATCACAGTTCTGTCTGTGTCATATACTGTCATCACTGGAGGGCGTCTTTTACTCTTTTTACAGGATCTATGCAGAGACTTGCACCACAAGATTGATGTTGTAGATGAGGAGCAATATGACATTGGCCTCAAGGTATCCAAGAATGACAAGGAGGTGAGCCGCCGGAGAATGACTAGCAAGACAAAAAGATACATACGTGGAAATGTTTTCTAAATATTGTATCCATTAATGATGAATGGTGATATAGTCAAGACAGGATCACGATTCGAACCCGAGAGCTAAAAGTGAACAAACACTGCCTCTGAGTGGCTGCAGTGGGAATCAGGGGACATAACACAGAATCACTGCCTGTTGCTTTTCCATCATTCTCTGTATCTGACTTGTGAGATTACTTTTCCATAAATTCAGCCTGAAGCCACTGTCACTACTTCCATGTTCTCACAGCCATTCTGCTGCAAGCTGTTCCTGCCAAATCCATGGCATTTTGGATATGAGAGTTTTCAGTATTCAGCTCCCACTATCAGAAGTAACACCAGAGTCAATCCCAGTTCATCTGATTTGATCCAAGATGAATTATGGGCTATTACTGAATTATGAGCCACTGAATTATCAAACTGACACCATGAAACGTAAAACCCCCCATAGAATCGAATGTACATATTAGGGTTAGACCAATATATCGGTTTGCCAAAAATGTTAAGCCAATATTGGCCTTTTATTAAATATTGGATATCAGCCAGTCGTGAGGTCCACTACCGTTATGATGGAGGTTCCTTCCTGACCACAGCTACATTGTAAAACCTGCAATGCATTTTTATTTTCTTTGCTCATTTTATTTAATTGCTCATTTAACTGGTCAATAAAGTTTTTTGTAAATTAATTCTTCATTTAAGGGTAGTAATATATCTAGTTTTGCTGGGTTTTAGTCTGGGTTTCAGAGGACAGTTTTAGTGTCACGTGACAATCTGAACGCTGAACCCCGACAAGAATACAACTCTGGATACATAAAAATTTGAAATAGTTCAAAAATGGTTGAACCCTGCTGTATATTACAGCTGAATAAATGACAACCGAGGTAATTAGCTCGCTAAGTCACATTTTTACGAGCATTGGATTGGCAATAGTGTCTGTTAAATCTGGCTGCTACTGCAACACTCCCCTGCTTCCTCAAAACTTCCTCAAAACCGTGTTGCAGCACTCTGTGCTTTCTCCTGAGTTACTGTAGCTTTCATGTTCAAGTATTAATTTGCCCACTGCATGGACTTAAACATTTTAGAATAGATGTGTACAGTTGTTCACAGCACAGATCTGAACATTTAAATATAAGTACATTATACAGTTGTCCACTACAGAAATCTTAACAATTTAGGATAGAACACATATATATGAATGCTCAATGCCTACTAAACTGCCTACTGTGATTCTTACAGTCGAGATATTTCTATTCATGTAATTTCCTGCAAAAAAACAAAACAAAACTATGAGACTAACATGGTCCAGTGGACACACAATGCGATAGAATGTAAATAGCACGGCCCTTTCCATCATATCCCCTGTCCAGATTGGCGACATGATGATGAAGATCACAGAGCTGCAGAGTAAGTTCAAGAAGCCGACCCTGAGGAGAGTGAAGATCTCTGCCGAAGCAATGCTGAGTGTCCTGCTGGGCTCCAAGCACAAGGAGAGCATCGACTTCAAGGCCAACCTCAAGACAGTGAAGAAGGAGGAGGAGAAGGTAAGCCTGGCTTTGCTCATGCTTGCCTTGTCAAAAATCTGAAACCTAAAAGACGGAGTCCTAGTTATTTTTGGTCAAATTATGAATTTCTTTTCAGCATTTTTGCGTGTGTCTTGGCTGCATGTCAGTGATACTTTCTGCCTTTTCCAATAGAAAGAGGAGGTGACTGACTGGCGTAAGAATGTGGAGGCCATGTCTGGTATGGAGGGCAGGAAGAAGCTGTTTGATGCCTCTGGCAACTGAAAAAGTAACAATGATTTAAGTTTAAGCAATCTCCTTTTTATTATACAGTGTCTATGATTAATATTTCACATTACTGCATCCTATTTAATATTATATTGATTTATGAATTGCAGATATGACAAATATCTTTCATTCAAGGACAGTCTGTAATTTGTGGAAATAAAGAAAATGCAACAGAAGCCTGTTATTTGAAGAGGGACTGAAGGCATCAACTGGTTCTTAATCTATTTATATAAAATACACATTTTTAATAATTGTATTACAGTGTCGTGCATAGTATGTTGATAGAACATTGATTTGGATATTTGTTTTTTTTAGAAACTGCTCCTTTTTGCAACTACTGCTGTGTATTAGTGAAGTGGTGTCAGGAACGAAAAAGCAATGATTAAAGACCAGTACTTCCAGTGAAACCTCTTAGTTCTCTTTATTGGCCTTGTGGTGGCAGCATACACTTTCAAACTATCACAGTCTACTCAGACAGTCTTGGACCTACAGTATATGTTGATTGGTATTTGCCATATAATTTGTCAGACATAAATATATATTGGATAATCAAAAGATATGAAATCAGCTACAATTTAAAGATAATTATATAATGTATTGTAGTGTTTGTGTAAGTTACTGCAATGGGACTGCAATATATTTGTAACTACTTTGTGTAATATATCAAGTTGGAACACAGCAAATTGTACAATTAAAACCAATATAAATAAATAAACCAATTCTGGCATTGATTTCCCCCACTGTGTAAACTAAAAATATGTATAGACTGTATGTTTGATCAACTCTTTAACTTCACACACACAAAATATTGGACTACGGCACCCTCTTTTCCTCGGTGAGAAGGCCGAGGCTTTAAGAAAGCATCACAGGTGGACAGTCACACGGCAAGACATTGGAGTGTGAGCGCCACAGAGCAAAAATGGTGAGGACAGAGGATCTATTTTAGTGAGCCACTCACGTGAGCGCTGGAATCTATATATCTACCCTCTTTACCCTCTTTCTCGTCTCAGAAAGACAGCCTGTGACTATTTGCCACCTATAAGGTAAGGATTTTCATTTTGAAATAATGCAGGGCACGACGGGATGAAATAACAAATTATGGGTTCAATTCCAAACTTCTTGATATCCATTTTGGAAAAATGCAATCCAATATTTCAAAAATGACGACCGATGACCTGTAAAACAAAGTTATTGTGTAAGCATTAGCAGCGAGTATTCAGATTACTCATAACGTCAATAGTAACCCATTATGTGCTTTACTTTTGTGCCAGCAATGATGTCGTAAGACTGAATGTCTCGTTTAGTTTTTTTTCTCCAAATGGTGGATGTCTCATTTTGGAATGTGATTCAGGCAGCTGACCGCCTCTGATCTTCCGAAGTCCAAGTTAAAGTTGAACATGACACATTGTGTGTTTGATTTATGTGTTTGACTTTGCAAACCATCCTCATATGAATCAGTCGGATGGCATTTTTATTGCTTATCACTTCACAGCGCCATATAAATATAATGATCTGGCATAATATTTAAGCATTCCCTGCTGGTTTTTGAAACCCATAAAAAGGCATTACAAACTAATGATTCCTGTCCTCTTTTCTCTATTGTTCTTAATTACTTACGTAATTGCAATTAATTGTGGCTTTGTTTTAGAGGTTTTTTTTTTTTTCACTCATAAGTTTGACCTTAAGATTATGTCATCCACTGTGTCCCCTGCTATGGATCTACAAGCAATGTTGCGTGGGGTTTCCAAATCATTATCAAAAACAAACTAATAAGTAATTTTGCTTAAGTATGGTTAAACATTTCTCTTGTTCACAGTAAATGGACAGGTAAATGTATTCGCCAATTAAATAATCCGTATATTTTACATTGTTAGTGTTGACAGGAGACACACAGAACTGCCACCATGTCTGACGCGTAAGTACCCAGCTCTCATTCCTTTCATCATACCATAACTCTTGTTTTGTCAGATGCCAACCTACCAAAATGTCAAATTAATGTAGAACAAAAATGTTACAAAATGCACCTTTTCTCTCTCTATGACTTATGGATGTGCCCTTCCTGATTGGATAGGCCTTCGGTAAGTTGATTCTCCTGTCAAAGCTACAATAAATCCCTTACATCTAATATTGATTTAATAATTTATGACATCTGTTGTGAGACTTAAAACTCTAGTGATGTTGAATTATGAGGATTAGGTATTCTATACTCCAGATCCAAAGAACATGCAGAAGTGTCTTGGCTATTTGTGGAATTGATTGACTTTATAATTAATATAATCCAAAGAACAGAATAATTTATGTAGGTCATGTACATCTACTCTTAATGGTGGAATTGACGGGATGGAAAGTAAACTTTGGTGGCTGAAGGAGTCAAATCAGTGTGAGAGACAAATTAAATAAATTAAATATCTTATTGGTATGGACAATGACAATAGAAACAACTGTTGTCAGTTAATTAAACTCTGAGAGTGTAAAGATCAACGCTATGCCAGTGTTTACATGAGCCCACATCCATCAGAGTTCATTTAACTCCGCCCCAGAGCCTTATCTGCTCTGTGAGAGGACAACCAACTCAACACTTTCAACTCCAAACAGAAAAATCAACACTTACTAACGCTGGACAATTTGCTGTGCATTGCTCTACATTTGAAATTCCTCATCAGAAAAATTAGTGTGTATATCATATGCCATCTTCTTTTCCAGAAACCAAAGCCAAAAATCTCTGCATCTCGCAGACTGTACTTGAAGGTATCGTGTGTAAATGTGTTTGTGTGTATGTGTGTGTGTGTGTGTATATGTGTGTGTGTGTGGGAAAGAAAGTTGAGGGTGCTTAATAGTAGTGCTGTTGCATTTTATGTAAGAATGATTAGTAAACCAGTCATTTGGAGTTAATGCTACACTTTATAAGTATCGTAAACCATACAATGTCCAGTTGGCTGACGTGGGACATTGTTTCATGCGCTGTGTGCCAGACCAAACTGCTAAAGAAGGCCATGGCTATGTTGGAGAATGAAAAGCAAGAGAAACAAGAGGAACGAGAGAGAACCCTTGCTGAGAGAGTCCCAGCACTCAATCTGCCAGGCCTGTCTGTGCAGGAACTACAGGTACATGTTTCATATGGAGGACCTCCAAATAGACAGAGGACTTAACCCCATTTCTGTTGTCGTCAACTCATGATATCTAGACAGTAATGCAATTCTGCGCAAAGTCACAACTCTCTGATATCAACAGTGGGGACAGTAAAGCCTATGACCAAAATAGTCAATCTTATATATTCTGTCATTGTGCAAACATCTAGTGAATGAATTGTGAAATAAAAGTAAAAGTGAGATTAAAGCATTCCTCATTCTCTCGGGATTTTATGAATCGATATCGGATTGTTCAAATGAAAATCAATTATTTTTAAAAACCCAGCCCTAATCTAAAGTGCTGTTGTCCTTGTATCCAGTGGTGTATTCTACGTGATACGCAGGAGTACGGCATATACCCACTAAGGAAGCTCCAGGAGATCCGTATACCCACTTCAAAATACACAAAGATACATGACAACATAGTTTCGAGACAGAACTTTTTGTTGTTGTCATAAAAACAAAAACTCTCTCGCGCGCCAACCCGACTTTGATAGGATTTCATTTCTCAAAAACGTTTTTTTGGATAACTTTGGTCAATCATCACAGTATACCCACTACTGAAAACTACACATCATGTGTGTCAGTACGTCCTGTGAAACACTGTAAGGTACCAATATGTTTCTAGACCAGTAAAACTAATTCCTGCACTTGGTAATTAATCCCCCCACAGGATCTTTGCAAAAAGCTACACCAGGGTATTGATGTCGTTGATGAAGACCGGTATGACATTGCTGCAAAAGTGTCCAAAAACGAGAGGGAGGTAACTAATATGCGTTAACCGTTTAAGTTCTGCACAATTGAGCCTATGGCAAACATTAGCGATGTGTGTGTAACAGACACTCTCCAGGAATAGAACACGTGCAGCTGTGCCCTTTGTGTTGCGTTGAAAAACAGATCCAGGACCTGTCTCAGAAGATCGTTGAGCTGAAGGGCAAGATGAAGCGACCGAACCTGAGGAGGGTGAGGGTGTCTGCTGATGCCATGCTGGGAGCCCTGCTGGGAGCCAAGGTCAAAGAGTCTGTGGACTTCAAGGCAAACCTCAAGACTGTGAAGAAGGAGGAGGAGAAGGTAAGAGTTGTAGGCTTCAACTTCAATGTACCACAGTATATAACCTCATTTAATTTTTAAAGTTTCCTTTACAACTGAAGCAGACTACTTCCTCATCATTAGGCCTTTTGTTGCGGCGTACAAAATGACCATAGGTAGATGTTTTCTTGGCACGACGAGCTGATTCGGTTATTACTTGTTCGTCCCACAGAAAGAGGAGGTGACTGACTGGCGTAAGAACGTGGATGCCATGTCTGGTATGGAGGGCAGGAAGAAGCTGTTTGATGCTGGACAGTAGATGTGTGGTGAACATATCTGTGAAGATGTTTGCTGGCTGGAACCACCGAATCATGTGACTGTTGTTCACGTTATATAATGACCAGCTTAACAAGTCTCTTGAAGCATTTCATGTTTTATTCTGTTCTATTGTGTTCTATGTAAATGACAGTGGGAAACATATTAACGTAATGTTAATTATCTGGGAACACATGTAGGTTTTGTCATAATGTATTAGGAAAAACATCTGTATCTGATGTATTAGAGCAATATGTTGCTTTGATAAAACATCTGTAGTTTTTAGCGCCCACATGGGTTCATGAACACCATTATTGGCTGTCCAGGTAGTAATGTAGTGATGTTACTCACTTACTTTCAAGTTACCTCGGTTAAATACCACGAAGAACAGATGAAATGCAGGTGGGCAACGCTCCTGCCCGTCCTTATTGACCTCAGATGCTGCCTCTGCATCAGGAGGCGCTGATAACAAGAGTTAATACACATTCCAGTTGCAGCTAATGTTGGAGATTGACTGTTCATGGAGTCACGTCAAGGAGAGCATGCTGGGAAATTAATGTTGTGCAGAAGTGAAACATCACACTGAGAATACAAATAATACAAATAATAAAATCCAGAAAAAAATGGTTTGACGTGAAATGTTCTTGCTCGGAAAGGGCAGATTATGCCGCCTGAATTTATAGGCGAAGTGTATGGTGTGTGTGCGTGTGCGCATGCGTGCGTGCGCAGCGTCACGACGGTTACGGTCTGCCAGGCCACGCCTTCTTCATCTTCCACGGTGAGAGCGCGCGGCGGTCACCACTCCTACTATGGGCATTACATTCGATACGGGTACCGCCCACATGTGAGATCCGCCGTTTCCATTGGACGACCAGAACGTCAATCGTCACCGCTTACGGCAACACTGTGTGGATGGCCATGCGCGTAACTGTCAACAGTCGCGATTGAACGGTTACATTTAGACCAGACGTAAAGCTCAGACACGGTAAGACCAACGTTACGTTTTCATATTATTCTCACGTTCGTTTTGTTGCTGTTGGAAATATTCCTCCACTTCTGTGGCTGTTGGTGTTTGACTCGCAACGAGCGGCCATAACCGCCAAAAACCGCCAATACTGTCAATGCGACGACTCCATATCCATCCTCTCATTCATGTCGCTGGCTAGCTAACGAGCTGTGTTGTTGAACTCACACGCCACAACGTTAGCTCTCGTTATTTCGTGTTCAGCCTTATTCCCAAGCTGTGGCTGTCTGCTCCTGTCCCTTAAACGGCTTAACGTCCAGAGACAACCCACTGCCTGTCCCTGGGCTTAGACCAGATAGACAGACTTACCACTGAGGCTAATACATTGTCACCTAATCATTATATTCCATTTGATGTTAAGATCAGTGATATTTTGTTTGTAATTGGCGTGATATATGTCAGGGTACTGATATTACAAAGTGCACCGCTGATTTGTGTCATTGGACGTGTGCAGGCTTCTGTTGCTGCTGCTGCTGCTTCGGATGTCCAGATACAAACTGTTTCTGCTCAGGCATGGGGAGGGGGCCTGGAACAAAGAGAACCGCTTCTGCAGCTGGGTGGACCAGAGGCTGAGCGAGAATGGGGTGAAGGAGGCCCAGGAGTGTGGCAGGCTCCTGAAGGAGCAGGGCCACAGGTTTGACATGGTGTTCACCTCCATACTCAGCCGCTCCATCCAGACGGCGTGGCTGGTCCTGGAGGCTATGGGCCAGGAGTGGGTCCCCGTGGTCAAGTCCTGGAGACTGAACGAGCGCCACTACGGCACCCTGATCGGCCTCAACCGGGCAGAGATGGCTCTCGAGCATGGAGAGGAACAGGTGAAGCTGTGGCGAAGGAGCTATGACATCACGCCGCCACCGATCGACGAATCCCACCCTTACTTCCTGGAAATCTACAATGACCGCAGATACACCACCTGTGACGTGGCAAAGGAGAACCTTCCCCGAGCGGAGAGCCTGAAGGAGGTGTTGGACAGGCTGCTGCCGTACTGGGATAGCGCTGTGGTGCCAGAGATTACGACTGGTCGGACTGTGCTCATTTCTGCCCATGGGAACAGCTGCAGGGCCCTGCTGAAGCACCTGGAAGGTATGCTACTGAATTGCCCCATTTATCAACACTCTCTCATTGTCCTCTCAGCTTTTGTCTGCGGTTGTCACGCTAAATGGGCTGCATGCATTCAGTTTCATAAGCATTTTAATTCACACCAGCTCCTGGACCCTGTTCGGGGATTTAGAGGCTGCTGTTTCCAGTCATCGGTTTCATTTTGTTCATTCAGTTCCATTAATGGAACACTGAACCGGTGCAAAAAGGCCAACGAGTTTATGTTACATTTAGCTGTGGCTATGAAATCCAATTGACCTTTCAGCGCACTCAGAGGCTTTGGGGACTCACTGGTCACTCAGTAACTTTATAGACTGTTGCATAATATTATGCTGTAGACATTGCCATACATTTATTAATAGGCTACTAGGCTATCATTACAACATTCATGCATGTAAAAGCATACTATTGTATCGCCCTAGTAGTACTGAAAAGCAAAACTTTATCACATCTTTGTTCTGCAAACTGTCATCAAGAATAGTTGCTGTTAGTTTGTCTTGTGTGGTTTTAAATATTACTATACTTATTTCAACAGGTATATCGGATGAGGACATAGCCAGCGTGACTTTGCCCACGGGGATACCTGTTTTGCTTGAGCTGGATGAAAACCTTCGGCCGGTGAAACCTCGGCAGCTCTTGGGAGACCAGGTGAAGATTCAGGCAGCCATTAAAAAGGTGGAGGACCAGGGAAAGGCCATACCATCAACCTGAATGCAGTCAGCTGGCTGTAAGACTTGCGTAGCTCTTTCTTGTTGCCCGTGCACAAGAGACTTTCAAAAACATTCATTAATAACAACGACAGGTTGTTTTAGTGAGATTCAAAGGAAAGGTCCAAGTCTTACAGTGAAGTAACTGTATGTGTAATAGTGGACTGACCTGGATTCAGGATGCGTTTGGCACAGGCTTGACTGGTCCGACAGGGGAATAGAGAAGAGACTGGTACTGTAAGCGTCTCAGCACTGTGTGGGATTGTGTTATGTGTAAGCACTGAGGGAGTGTTTGGTTTTAATCAGATATTGAAGCTGATCTTCCTACATTAAGGCTGTGTGGATAACCTAAAGAAGTTACCTATGTAGATAACTAATCTATGTAGATAAATGGCAATGTGATGAAGCTGATGCATCTTAAAATATGTCATATGCTGTTTTTCCTTACTGAATGATATTTATAGTTTAGCTCACTGTTACATTGATGCACTTTGGGAATAGTCTTATGCATTTTAAACATGTGCCTTCAGTATTCAACGAGTTAGTTACAAGTAGAGAATGAAACAGGTGCTATGATGATTTTATTTAAGAATAAAAAGCACTAAGTTGACAAATCTTACCTCATAGAAATTGGTAGCCAGGCTATTCATTTGAAGAACAGAGGCTAATTGTGTGCCACAGAAATGCTGTAAATATGCTCTACTCCCTAAATACCCTATTTGGTGAGAGCAATGTTTCATCAAGAGATAGACGATGATCTGTTTGTAGATTACCTCTGACACAATGTAAGCTTAGTTTAAACAGGCTTGGTTTACAACCATGACTACAAACATTGATATGATAATTGGCTCAGGTGTTGCACCTTTTGGGGATACTATGAGGATTTTTGTTTTCAATCATCCCCTCACTAATTCAATGCAACAGCTATGAATGGTAAATAACATAGTTATAACAAAGTTTGAGGTTATCTGTTGAAAAACTTGATTTTCATCTTCAATTATGGATTATAACCATCCATATGTTTTTATTATTTGATGTGGCTTTACTGTTGCTCATGTACTGTTAATAACAAGTGAAAATGTTACTAAACGCCCCGAGTCTTACAACACTGTTACTTGTAATTTTGTGTTACTGGTGAAGACTACTTCATTGCGTTTTGCAGACAAGTATTGTGCACCGTTTGTGTCTCGCGTGTTTCCCTATTTGTTGATCGTCGCTGCCCCAGTTATTTTGTACACTGGTCTTTAAGGTCAAAATGGGAATAAAGTTAAGTTAAGAGCATTCATTTGTAGATAAAAGGTACAAAACTGTTCATATTATGTAAGGTGATTCAGTGTCATTTCACTGTCTTCAGTTTGCATGATGAAATAAAAAATACAATAAATAAAATATTCCTTAATGAGATGATTTTTAATTTGTTTCCTTTGTCTCATGGTCATTGTTGAACTTCAGTGTCAGATCAGATGCCTCATCACTATTCATTGGTAAGACATGTCAGACTGATAGACAGCTGTAAAATCCTTAACAGGACAATAGCAACAAATAGGAAAGTAAACAACGATGCTGTTTGGGAAGTTCAAACATGACACCAATTTGGAAACTGGTTGACTTGTATGGAACCACTGGAAGCAATAAACATTTGAGTCTGCTTGGTTACCACAGATGGATCCAGAGGAGTGGCTCCATTTCTCAACTATTTCTGCAATTTGCCCAAACCAATGGGACTCTGCCAGGGACAAACCCTCTGGCTGGATGGAAAGGCTCTTAAATAAAGGAACATGGTGATCAACGTGATTCTTCATTGGCGTCTCTGTGGCAGTAATGATACCATGTATCTTGGGAGATATAACTATATACGCTCTTTTGTTTTATATTTTAGTTTAATTAAGGTGTCAAATCAGTGCATATAAGTCATCATGTAGAGCGTAAAAAAACACATGGACCCCAATTTCCCCCTAAGCTAACCAACAGATTTTCTTTCTCAGAAAAAAGCTTTTGTTTTGTAGTACAACTGACATTTTACATCTGTCACCAAACCTGCATTAATACCAGCAAGGGGGTGACTGCCGAGGGACGTCAGCTTTTTGTTTTTGTCACTGATTGTATTCCTTAGCCAGAAAACGTTCCTGCAGGAGATACAGTGATGTAGTGGTGAGTAAACTGTGACCTCAAGCTGGTGATCATCATGAGGCAAAAAAAAAGAAAAGAAAACACCAGGATAAACAAAAATGTACCATACTTTCAGAAAAGCACTGATTTGTGGCCCTGTCCTCATACTGTATAACCTCCTACACCAGTTTGGTACTCCTTGCTTAATGAATGTCAGAAAGGACAATCAGCATCAGTCCAATGTAAACACATCAGTGAATTGCAGCCTGGCCAGTGGGCAGGAGGAGCTCTGCTGCATGCTGTGCTTATAAACCTCTGCTCTCACTCTCTCTGCTGACTTCGAGCAGGAAGCCAGTCACCTTGGTCTGCCGGACTGGTAAGTTTTTATGATGTTTGAATTTTTTAATTATTATAATTATACTTTTTTTGTGTGCTATAGGACTTATAGTCAGTTAATGCAAATAAAACATGGGCTAAAATGTAGTTTTTTGTTTGTTCATTTTACTTGCGAGCTTGTCATACCTGTGTGGAAGCATTGTAGACTTAATACGTTTTAGTGATGAGCTGAGTATGATTGACAGTAATGAGCGCCGATCATGTGTTGGTGCCATGCATCATTTTAGACCCCGCCACGCCACGATGGCATTGCCAAGGTAGGCGTGTGTGTCATTAATGAGATTAACAATTTTAATTCCTCCTCCGTGTTGTGAAAGCTTTCATACTGAATTCACGGTTTTCAGCTGATCTTGAGTTGTTCCTCCCTATCCCTATCTGTATCCCTGCATACAGCTCTGCAAAACACTATTCGTTTAATTAGACCTTACCGGTTGACAGTAGGTATGTGTTAGATACTTAGCCCCCAAAAAGGAAAACACATCTACAACTGATTTAATCGTAGTGAACCTGTGTCAAATTGGACATATCCTAGTGGGTCATGAATCCACCTTTAAGACTTCATTGGAGATAGATGCAGTTTTGGGGAGAGATCGGCGTTTGACTGCAGTCACCAACACACATGCACCTGAGCTTCCATAATGCACACTGTTTGATTTACTGGCATAAGGTGCTAAAAAAAAGTAATTCTGTCCAGTGGTGTTAACATGACTCTGGACAGGATGTTGAGAGGTCTCACACTGGTTAGAGAGCGGGCAGGGGAAATGTAGGACTGGGTAAAGGCAGAGCAGCTGGGCAAGCTGACAAGTGGCCGTGAAGGAAAGGAAATTTGGTTGTACGTTGAATGTAATTGTTAGTACAAAAGTATTGTTAGCACCAAAAACATGTCACTGAATTATAATGTAATGCAATTGTCAAATTAAGTACTTTAGAAGGTGCTTGCTATCGTCTTGAGTCACTTGGTGAACTCCTTCAGCGAAATCGCTGGAACGGTGAATATGAAATATGAAATGTAGAAGTATAAGTCTTTCAGCATGTTTCTGTACAGGATGCATAGGAAAATGATTGGAAGCCGCTGCATCCAACACACCACCAAGTTGCATAAATATTACATGAAGGACATAGGAAAGATAGGACCTGCACTGCTCTAACAGGGGATGACAGAGAAATGGCACATTTCTCCTTTTCCCAATCATGAAGCAATTGTAAACTGAAATGTGTTAGTTGATGGCTTGTGCTAATAAGTGGCTTCAAACTCCAGAATTACACCTTTCCCTTTCCCTTGAGGCTTAGAGCTTGTATCTGCTCTGCCCAAGGCAGGAGTGAATACTATCATTTGACTTTAGTTTCTGTTACTCATACATTAAGCAGGCGTCTGGCTATGGAAAAGTAGCGTGCTGTGGAGGACATGCCAAGTCAGACTCCTATTCCTTAGATGGTATTGAAGATACGGGCTACAACCACACTGGGAGAGTGTGAGCTGACGAACAGCATGGCTTAGTCTCCTGGGGGACGGGAAATGTGTTTGGGTCTGCTATTGGGCCTCCGGAGCGTCTTCTCCACCTCTTGATTAGTGAAATCAGAATAATTTAGCATCATGAGACTAAGAACAGCCGTGTCTTTCCCAAGCGGGCAGCAAGACTCGTGAAACAGTTTGTGCACACTTTGCACGATGTGTGAAAGTGATTTATAATAGATTTGACTCCAGACCGTCAACAAACGTCCAGTATGCATCGCCTGACGCTGTGTGAACACTCGCTGCAACAGTATAAAGCAGGAGAGCTTAGTAATCTGGATTTAATGACATGTTTTAGTTCTGTCTCCCGTATTAAAGCTGCATCAAATGAGCTTGATCCAAACAACGCTGTCTGCATGGAGCCGATGGCTGTTTTATGACAAGAGTGTTTGGGATACGGGCCTTGTGAACAGCGCCATGCGCGCAGAATACTTTTTAAACAGTTTAGCACTCTTGGTTAGTGAAATTTGCCAAATGAGAAATTGATACAGACGCGATTCAGCTGCTAATGTTTTAGTCTGAGTACAAATAAGCCTCTGTAACTCTAAAGTGGCGTGATGTCAGAGAGAAGGAGACTGTCTGCTCTGTGGTTGTACAGGTGTGACACTTAAAATGGGAGAGGAAATGGTTTTCCACATGAGCAAATTGCAGCAGGGGTAGAGGTGAGTGTTAGTGGCTCTGGCATTAATGGAGTCATTCATCAGCAATCAGTCTGCCATCAGTCTACTTAGATGTATGGAGAAATAACATGCCTTATATCACTAATAGGAAGAAGGGGAGGGGACCATACAACTTTTGGTGTCAGTGTTTCATTATTGACAGTTATGGCAAACTCACATGAAGATCTGCCCTCCAGTCATATTTGTCTGCCTTCCAGCAGCATTATGGAAAATTAATTCATAGCAATTACAATGGAAATAAGTTATTCTTAGATTGGAATTTTGGACAGCGGCAGGTATTTCCTAGAGTAAACCATGCTTTCTGTCCACAGCCTCGCACCTTGCCAAACTGGGACACTACAACTAACATTGCCTGTGTACTTCCTTAAAAGGAAACCTAGTACAGCATCTCAGTTGATGGGATGCGGAACATGGAGTGCACATAGCTGCATCTATTTCCATTAAGTCCCCACTCGCAGAGGACGCTGTAGCTCAACGTTGAATTTGAATTTGTATTATTTTAGAATCAGTGTCGCAAGACATTCACGGCAATTAATTTTTCTGTTCCATTTGATCCCAGTTTCACAGATCACTCAGACTCTCCAGCAAGCAACCAAATACATTCCACCCTGAGCCCCCAGTTGGTCTCTTGTAGTTAGATATCATCTTGCTGTGAGGTCAGCTGATGATCACAGCTTGTGCAGAGCTGAAGAGCGAGTCCCCCGACGAGCTTGTTACTCCCACAAGATCTGGGCCGAGATGACCGGAGTTCCCGGTAAGCACATTTTCCACATGCTGAAAGGGCAGCGGAACCTTTTACTGTATCAGCGGATGGTTATCAGCCACGAAACATCACGCGCTCCCTTTCAGTAAAACGGTACATAAACATCTCAATGAGCAGCCGAAAAGGTCACTGCTACGCTGCCGCTTGTAAACCTTGTGGAATTTGCATCCTGGTCAAGGAGTTTTTCATACGTGACCATGTTTGGTCATGCGGAGCCAGCAGCTGCGGCTTCTTGATTGATCGCAAACGCCTCTCTGACAACTGTTTATCTATAAGTGTGTAGAGGCACTTTCTTTATCATTTAATGACAACCGCGTCCGATTGTGGGACATAGATATCGTGCTCGTCTGAACTTTCTGTGGACTTATATTTAGGGTTACAATTTAGGAATTGAGCGGATGCTGTTATTCAGAGCCAATAACAACGAGTTCCCACAGTAGAATAACTGTACATTCCGTATGCGAGGGTCAAAGCACCCAGGCATTAGATGAAACAAAACATGCAAGTGGCCCTACAATGACGACGACTAGAGCGGGAAGTGCTGGGTAAAGAAATAGGAGCCAAAGAGGAAAGGTAGACACTCTCATATTTATCTCTATTTTCTTACATGCCTGTATTGTACCGGAAGGATCGAGACCAGTAGAACTGAACATCTACTAACATCCAGCTGCCTACATGTCTTTCCCTGGTCATTTCCTGATGTAATTTGCGAGGTCCAATCATGCATCAGCAACAGGCTTTAAAAGAGCATAACACTTTCCTCTGCCTCCCTTTGATGTCTGATTGATAAACTGGGAGACACGCCGCAAAGACGCCTTCATCTAGCCAGTCATCACAAAGCCAGACAGTGTACACACAGCACATGGTGTGTCCACGGTGCTGCTGGGATGAATAGAGACACAAGGGAGGACCGTGCATTGATGTAATCACGGGGCTTTTCGCGCTGCATGCCGTGGGCTAATGTCTCGTACGACTTATAGCCTTCAGCGGATCATTCTCAGGCTAAACCCTAGTTGGCTTGAGAAACAAAGGGTTCAAGTTAATGTGATTCAGCCCCTTTTGATGGGCAATACTGGCTTCCAAAAAGCAAACCAGTTTGTCAGAACTGTATCCATTAATCACACTTAGGTCACTCAGGTAACCACAATCAGCGGTTCATTAAGAGCATGATTCACCGAGCTGTTCCCGAAAGCCGCCGCCTAAGAATAAACTCGACTTCTTCTCTTGAATTATAGAGATCTTATCACGAAAACTCTGCTAACACGTAATATATTTAATAACCCTTCCCTAGATATGTCATCAACCTGCATGCTTTCAGTAGACTCCTTGAATGAACTTGTTCGAGGTTCAAGCTTTTTTTTCAGCTACTTTGCGGCTATGACCAGCGCTGTATTGTTGCTGCTGAATGTTTTCCAAATGTCATTTTCCTGTGAGGTGACCGAAGGGTTCTTAAGTTTGTCAATACATTGCACAGGGACCAGGTAGGAAGTCAGGTTTAGAACACATGTGTAATCTATAATGGGTTCGGCTCCAGTTGATTTTGTCTGAGGTCATTTCCTAGTGTAGTGTAATGCCTGTCCTGGAACCTTCTCTGTCTTCATCCTGATGTTGTACTGCAGTTATTAGGTATCACGTCTGATATTGTCGAGATGTTTTCCGCTTCTGCGTCTGTATACATTTGAACTATAGCAGGGGTGGCCTAGTAGTGGTTAGAGCGACCGTCCTGGAACAGAAAAGTTCACTGGTTCAATCCCAGCAAACCCGCGAATCAGTGTCCATCAAAAGCCATTTGTCCGGTCAAAGTGTACTTGAGCAATACACTGAACCCCCAACTTTTCACTCTTTGTAGGCCTCTGCAGAAAGGAAGACCAGCTAAATGCCTAACATATGAATGCAGTATTTAGAGTTTTGACAGAATGCATACTAGACTATATTCTTCTGCCAGTCTACGTTGTATTTACGAGCCAGACCGTTGCACGCAACCAACAAACCAACACCATTGTTTGAATTAGCAATATTCACTTCAGACCAGCAACAAACCAAATTGTTACTTTTGTTTTCCACTTCTGACAATTGATTTATTGGAACTGTTTATATGAATATTCATGAGCTGTGTCTGGTGAGTGTTAGGGCCTTCCAGTCATGAATTGCCTGTGGCGTAAGAGCACACTGACCGGAGAGGGAGAGAGCGAGAGAGAGAGAGAGAGAGAGAGAGAGAGAGAGAGAGAG